>CM070822.1:9661149-9888649 GCA_036326025.1 Chrosomus eos | reverse complement strand
GCTGCTGTGAGCAAGACATGCTGCTGCTGTACAAAATAGCATACATAAATTACCCATAGCAGATGACCTATAAGACAGGTGGAGCTGGGGAAGGTGGAGGGTTTCTGAAAGCACTCTGCAACTAACAGAAAATGCTGACCAGTATTTGAAGGTTGAGCAGTGAGCTCATTGGCTGCTAATACAGCAGGAACCAATCAGCTGTGCCATATAAAATGTGACTGCAAGCACTTTTTTTTTGTGTGTGTGTATTTTACTTTCAATTTTTTACACAAAATATTATGGAATTTTATACCATATATTTATTAGTCACTAACAAAAAAAATAGTTTGTATTAATAGTTCAATCACAACATTGATGGGAATAGTTTTAGCATGTTATTTAAAATGACAATGTTAATTTGGTCTACTGTTGATTGCAGCTGCTGCTTGCAGAGCAAATATGAACTTGCTACTGCTAATAAATACACAGACATGCTGCTGTGAGCATGTAAGATTTGCTGCTGGACATACATGAATCCCGTAGCAGATCTAGGCAGGTGGAGCTGGGGGAGGTGGAGGCTTTCAGAGGAACTCTGATAGCACACTGCACTAATAGCTTACAGCAAACTGAACCTAAAAATTTTGAGCAAGCAGTCTTATTGGCTGCAAGATCAGCAGAGGCCAATCAGCTTGTGTCATGCGGTAATGATGTGATTGCTTGTAGACTGCAGGTAAAGGGCCTATCAACCTGCACCTTCTAAAGGGGGCAGTGGTTCAGTGGTTCATGTAGGTACAAACCGAAAGGTTGGTGGTTCAATCCCCGGTTCCACCTGACCAAGTGTCAAGGTGTCCATGAGCAAGACACCTAACCCCAACTGCTCCAGACGAGCTGGATGGCGCCTTGCACGGCTGACACCGCCGTCGGTGAATGAGTGAGTGAATGGGTGATTGTGAGGCAATGTAAAGCGCTTATTTGGTGGCCATTGGGTCTGTGAAAGCGCTATATAAATGCAGTCCATTTACCATTAAAGTTTCATGACTGAACAAGTTATTTCATTTACAGACAGATTTGTAACATCAGTGCATTCCTTATGCCCTTTTTTATTGCAATTTCAGCGTTGCATAACTGCATTGTATACTTTTACATTGGCCTTTTGTTGTTAGGTTTGTTTAGTCCGTGTTTTTTCCAGTTCTGCTGATTAATTATTAGATATTTAAACTTGGGAATGTGCCCAAGCCTTTTGGATGGTAGAAATGTAATAGTTTCAATGAGTTGAGTGTTTTTGGCTCATATGCGGCAGCATGCTGATCTGTGGCCTTTACATGTGAGCCAGAACCATCATTATGTAACGGTTAACCTTCAAGGTGGTTGCTATGTTGACACAACTTCAAATGAGCAATTGAGCAGGATATAATGATCTTGGTTAAAGTAATTATATAATACTAACAGGCAATCGTCTCCTTGCCATACCCCCCACCAGCACCTGAGCCAAACAGCGGCCAACACCGTTACATAATCATTAAACACTACAAATGTTTGCACAGGAGCCTCATGTCGGATGTTGTTTTTCTATTTACATTGTTTTCTTTAGGAGGATGTGGGATGTCTAAAGAGGATTAGGCTTTACAAACACTCTCTGCGGAAAATCACTATCAAGCCTATTTCTTATCAAACTGAGCCCCCGTATCGCCTCCTTCCAGGCTGATACTAGAATTAAAAGCTGCTCTGTTTTAACGGATACTGTAATTAATCACGCCATTCAAATTCAAAGTTGAGTAAGAATCATCAGCACAGTTCCGTAACTCATTCACATGTTAGAAGGCATTTCGTTTGGATGCTTGTGAATGATTGATGACATCTACAAAGATTGGACTCCAACATCAATGACAAAACTGTGTCTAGAAACCTGAGGTAACTGTCTTGCTGTCTAGTCAATGTCTAAACAGGCAGTTTTTTGTATATGATTCTTCTCACCAAATGCCAAACTGTATACACAGGGTTGTGTGACACCATAGGTAGTGGTCAACTACTATGCTGTATCACCAAGGTCAGTATATTAGCTGATATTTGCCAGTGTTCATAATCATATCTGGCAAGTTTTTATTTTTGATCGATTGGCAGGACTTTTAGTGGGACTTTTATTTTGACAGCGCAGAGAAACCACAGAGAAATTCGCTATATAGTGTTAACTGGTCTTTATTTGAGAAATTGTGATTCCCAATGTGCACAGATGTATGAGCGCATTATTGGTTACTGTGTTTACACTCATTTTTATTTAGCAATTTCTTTATTTGTGAAAAATGTCCTTACAGAACAGAAAATAAATGTTAGTTTTATTTTATTCATTTTTTTTTTTTATGTTAGCAATGTTGTGCTTGTGTAATTTACTATGTATAATTGCTTTTAAACCCTATCCAGTTGAATGCATAAACAAGATATGGCACAACATTGAATTGAGTTGTGGGAATTTGTCATCAGGAATTGAGTTGTGGTTTGCTATTGCTATGATGTCATGTGACTGACAGGTTGTCTCGCCCTCACGCCAGTAAACACGTCATCAGAGAAGAGATGGAGAGGGGAAGTAACTTTAATGAAAGCTAACACATGAATTAAAAAGAAATTGATGTATGGATAAATCATTTGTAATAAATGCTTCACAATTCTATATAAAAAAAGGATTTTTGATTTCATTTCAAATCTGAGCCCTTAACCACATGAAAGAGACCTCTTTAAATTCCCCTCAACTCTTCAGCCGCTTAGACAGTATGATTTACAGATTCTATCAGAGTGTCATTTGTTGGAGTGCTGGACAACTGATCTAATGAGTGATATGATATTGGAACAGGTGGTCTAATGCGAGTCCTTCTGTACGCATAATTATATTTATCTTGCAGATCTGTCAGTTTGCATAACTCAGGCTGAATGAAAATGAGGAATGATTTGGTTTAGCCCGTCCCGACGGCAGGAATACTCCCCTCAGATGTAGAGGCAGCAAACGCCACCGTAAGATATCGAATTCCTTTCATTTACATGAAAACCACTCGGATTAATTAATTCGTCAATATTGTATGTATTTTTTATTTTTATTTTGTTTTCAATGTGGCAGATAAGTGAGATGACTTGTTGGCAGCATATTGTGTTTGAAAGCTCTATGGACAGATTATATTTCATGCATTTACTTTGAGTTTCTCTTAAGACAGGGGTTACTTAATTACAGAGTAACTTCAAGACAAACAGATTGAAAGTTATTAAAGCGAATAATGAATAAAGGATCAGACTTATAAATCTCACCAGCTCATACAGCTTTATGTTACATAATTATGTAGACAGTTTTATTCTTTATTCTCTCACATCATCAGAAATGATGTAATTACACAGAGTAGCGGAGCAGAGGAGATGGACTGTCTGAGAGGCTGTCTGTCGACCTCATTTATTTCAAAGGACAAATCATTATTATCACAAAAGTATTATGCAGTTTTGAGTATAAGAAGTCAAGGAGACTTATGAATAAAGAATATGAAAAAAGTACAGCGGAATTAGCACTAAAGACGGTGCCATTTCTTGTTATCACTAAGAAACCATATTGTTTTCGAAGGAAAATTCACATGCACATTTTTACATTTAATTTTTTTTTTTTTAAATGCATGCATATTATAGGTTGAGTTCATATAAACATAAACAGAGAGATAAATAGATAGAGATCAGCTTCTTTCTTTTAAACCATAGATATAAATAATTATAACCATAAACATAAATGTTCTTGTGTTATCAGTGTGTGTTTGTTATTGTTATCAACAGAAAACTCTGTCTATATTTGTTGCTAGGTGTTCTGTGTGCACCCAGAATAAAATGGCTTTTCACGTACTGTACAAGGACACTTCTGTCTCGCTTTCATCAGTAAAACATACATGTAGCATTAAGAGATTACCTTCTCAATTTCGTTATACAAACATCCTTAGCTGCTTTGCCATTATCCTTCAGCTTACATTTTGGTCAGTGGTGACCTGTTAGAACAGAGATGTGCAATGACTATCATTATTATTAGCTTGGCATAGCTCCAAAAAAATAAAATATGAAAATTGAGAGACTGAATATAATTTTATATACTTTGTGAAAATTGCATAGAGCAGTTTGCATGATTAATTGATAGGAATTTACGTAGTTTCATTTAAAAGTAAACAAGTAAATATGATATTTCAACCCAATGGTAAAAAAGAGAGACATTGATGCTTTAACATTTGCCATGGTGAAGTCCTGTGCAAATGAGTCCATGCATGAGTCACTGCTTGAGTCATTCAGAGCTGGAACAAGTCTTAGTACTAATCTGAATGAGTACACGCTCTTTATTATCAGCATTTCCGTCTCTGTCGCGCTCACGACAAACAAATAACATTGATGAGTTAAAAACATCTTTTTCTAAGAACTTTCTACAGCATTTAAAGTTCTTTCGAGAATATTTAGAGAGGAAAAACAAAAGTGTGCATGTCCATGAATAAATAATGGAAGTGAAAACCTCTGGGATATGAAGAAGCTTGACTCAAAAAGAGCAATCTAACTGTGTTTCTCTTATGGAGCCCAAGATTCAACTCATCCATCTGACTAAGAGCGACTTTATGGCCATTTCTTTACTAGGTGTCACAAAGTGGCTTCCCTATGGTGATTCCCCTGCTGATCCATGGACTCCTTGTTTCTTGCTTCCAGCAACCACAGATAATTACTGAAAGTCGCAGGGCCTTCTATACTACGGAAGGCTATTTGTAGACTTCTCTCTTTTTCGTTTCACCCACGAGAGAACATTCTGTGATCGTTTACAATGCATCACTATATATAGCCTCATCATCTCATGGCGTACCAAACTTTCTTTCTTCTGTGGAACACAAATGGAGATATTCTGAAGACAAAGAACTTCATTGAGGTCCAAAACAACATTTTAAATCATGTTTTATGTTCCGCATAATAAAGAAAGTCATACATGTTTGTTGGAATGACATGAGGATGAGTAAATGGTGACAGAAGTTTTCTTTTTAAGCACTCCCTGCTGAATAAATCAGCCTTTTATTCTTGTCTTTGTGAATTATTAAAAAAATTCATCAATTGAAATCTGAGAGATTTCTGTCCCTCCATTGACACTCCACGCAATTACCACTTTGATGCTTCAAAAAGGTCATAAGGAGATCATAAAACATCCATATGAATTAAACGGTTTAGTCCAAATTTTCTGAAGAGACTTGATCGCTTTATATGATGAACAGATTGAATCTAGGCTTTTTTTCACATATAAACATTGAACAAACGATTTGGAATGAGTAATTGATGACTTTTTTTTTGAATGTCTGTCTTCTGCAAGATATATTTTGAAGAATATGGGTAACCAAACAGTTGATGGACCCCATTGACTTCCATAGCATGAAAAAAAAAGATTATGGATATCAATGGCATCCATCAACTGTTTGGGTTCTGACATTCTTCAAAATATATTCTTGTGTTCAGCAGAAGAAAGAACTTCATACAGGTTTGGAACAACATGAGGGTGATTAATGATGACGATTTTTCATTTTTGGGTGATTTAAGACAAGTCTGTAAAAACAAAAACAAAAAATTGGATAATTAAAATAAATAAGTTGCTTAATTTGCTCAAATCAATTTGTTGTTGTTTCCAGAATGATGATTGAGCAGCACTGCAGAATTTAATTGGATGTAACATAATAATAAAATAAGTAAATAAATTGTTATTAATAGCTTATTTTGTACCAATAAATAAGTTATTGCTGCTTATCCTTGACTTCTGCACACTTCATTCGCGTGCACTACATGGATGTTTGTGCGTATATTTTTAATCACATGCATTGGACAATGTTCTATTTCTGTGAAAATGTCATTCTTGCATGCGTTGAGGATGAGCGCAGTGCAGTTGCCCAGGTGAGAGGAAGAGATCGCTGCTCTCTTTCCCGTTAATTAACATGCTGTGTCTTTTAGACACAATTAATGAAATAAGGTCATATCTGTGACTGTGACACCAGGATAGAAAGATGATTACATAAAAAGCCCTTTTTGTTCCAGTTTTGATGTGGGATGTCTGCTGTAATGAGAGTCCTCTGAGGCGCTGGTTTCCTTCAGAGATGGATTTAAAATGTCTTTTTTTTGTTATTGAGGATTTTGAATATTATCTGCCTCTACAGTATCCGCTTTGTCTAAATTCAGCAATACCTCTGCCTACTCAAAATTGCTGGGATTCACATGGGATTTACTCTGAATGCTAAGATATGGTTCCCGTATTCGTACTTTCCAGATTCATTAGCTTTTTACTTTAACAGTCCATTTTCTCCTGTTACGAAAGTGACAACTTGACCCAGACAGGGTACAAACTCTTCCCCTGTGGGCTAAATAAGTGCAATGTTTGTGGCATTGAGGAACCAGGACTAAAAATGATTCCCTCTGAGCCTAGTTGCCATGGACACAGAAGTGTCTCCATCCAAAAGGCAGAGAAAACAGACCAGGTTAGTGGAAGTAATTTCACGTGACTTGAGACAATAAATCATTGGATTCAGACTGCAAAGAGAGAACATCAAATCTCTAGATCCTAAAACCATGTGTCTGTCTGGGAAGAACAATATTTGAACAGTGGTGACTGAAGGTCATGTTTTAGCACCTTTAAATATCCAAGGCATAACTACCACATGGATACATTATATTCAAAAAATGTATTTATTATGAAATTATCATGTAGTAAATAAGGCTAATGGTTTCAATGTATTACAATAGCAGTCACATTATGTATAAAGTTGAAAGAAAAGAAACAGTTTCAACAAACTTCAACTGTAAAAAGCTTGCATTTGCCTGCCATCTAGTGTGAATTGTTTGAAAATAATAGTATATTGTGATAATGAAGGCGGCAACGAGGAAAATTAAGTACCATAATCTCACAAAGACTTTTTAATTCTGCTACAAAGATGCTTGATTTCCCTCATCAAACAACTCGGTAGCAAATGGTTGTGGCACTGTATTCTGGATTATATTTTTGAACATATTGTTATTGAAAAAAAGTAAAAATGATCAACTCCTTCAATATCCACAAGAGGGCGACGTTCACCTTTTTGTCGGGAGGTAATATGCTACTTTGTGTCGATATCAGATCATTTTGGAAACTTTTTGTAACCTTTCATTAGCATTACAAAACATTATAATGTACAGTACTATATATTCAAATAGGTAAAAATGTTCATTTACTTTAATAAAGTAACTTTTTGATTGCCAGCATTGAATGATTTGTAATTGATTATTCATGAAAATTATTATAAAGTGAAACATTTAGTAAACAAAATGGATTTAATAGAAATATTGTTTGTGTGAGCATAATATAACTTACACAATGGGAGGAAAGCTTTGATTAGGAAAAGGTCCAGGTAATTTTGTTATTTTATTTATTTAGGCTATCACAAATATCAATCTGTTTATAATAAACCAAATGGATAAGGATAATAATGTAAGGATAATTAATTTGAACTCAATTTGTACCCTCCGTTAAGCTCCATTTAAATCTCAGGACGCTTTTTGTCTTGTTGAAGATATTAGTGTGCAAAAACTAAAACCTTATTGGACAAGCCTGAGAAGCTTGGAAACAGATACCACGTGATAAGACGACTGCGTCAGCAATAATAATTTAATTTATTTAAAAATAAAAATAAATAAAAAATAAACCGTTAATCGACAAAATACTTTCTCTGCAGGTAATCAGAGGTAATTAACAACGTTGGGTCGTTTATTGTTGTGATTGGTTGACCAGGCGCATGCGCACTCCAGTGCACAACTCTACAGTCAAGTCCGAAAGTTCCACTTCTGCTTTCTGAGTGAGGAGAGTAGACGAGGTTTCAACTTAGATGAACACATTAATATGAGGGACGCTGGGGAATATCTGTTGAAGGAAGTTTACAATTTCAAATAACTTTAGGACCCTCGTTACATTTGAAGGTAAGTTATGTATGATGATATTTGAAAAGCGATTAAATATTAATAACGCACTTCATCTGTATCGCACCTGATAATCGTTTGCTCGTTTTAAGATAACGTTAGTTAGAATGATGTTTTTATGCTTTCATTTGTTTACTCACTCTTTGTCTTCTTTTTATCTTACCTAATCTTACCTAACAGTTTTAAAGACACTTATTTTATAAAAGCATTCGTACAAAACTCAAAATGTTAATGTCTGTTTTTACCTATTTACATTTGAAGACCTTAGTAAGTAATAGTTACTAGAGATCTTCCACTTGTTTTGTGAGTCACTCTCAGAAAAGAAATTGTAAAAAATTGTATCTTTATGGGAAGCCTACAGTACTGACAGGGGCAAGTACCCTTAAAATAACGTCGTTGTACCTTTTTACCCCTAAAAGTTGCATATATTGGCCTCTTAGGGGTAAATAAGGTATGCTACAATGATGTTATTTTATGGCTAACGTTACTGCCCCACTGAAAAGCTCTTGTAGCCTACTCATAAAGGTATGATTTTATTTTTATTTTTTTCTGAGAGTGAAGGAGCCTGAGGACCTTTTTTTAACTTGTGAATGTAGACATTCATTTGCAGATCAGGATGTGCTTGTGGGTGTGTGTGTGACTTGTGTGCGCACAGTAAAGTAAAGTGCTGTCTTACTCTGGGTAGTAAAGACTTTAAACCTGGAGTCTGTGTATATCCTGTGTATATCCTGTGTTTACTGTGACTTCCAGGGTGGAACTGTGGCCTTTCACAGTGAAAAAAGGTCAGCTATGACATCAGGGACTTTTTTTTTTTAATTCTTCACATAAAAGACCCCAAATTGCTCCCATGCAGGATTGAAGTGTGGGTCAGATGTTTCCTATCTTGTCGTCCACATGTTTCCTTGTATTCATTTGAACAAACGATAGACCAGCTACAAAATGTCAGAATCAAAGCCATGTGTAATGTTCAAAATCTTTGTTGTGAGTGATATAAAGAAAAGCTCTGTTGGTCATCATGATCACACACATGATCACTTCAAACAACTCAGATTTTCTACGTTTTTTTTTTATTCACATAATGTTTTAATGCATTTGTGTGAATGAGTATTTTACCCCTATTATCGATTCTATTTTTAATAGCCTAATATTAGGCTAATAATAATGCTAAATGATCCCATATAGAATAAGAATGCATTTCTGTATTGTTGAATAAGGGCTTTATTGACAGGACTGTGGGTTGGACAAGACCTAAATGGTTGATGTGAGGTGTCTCTGCTCTTCATCAGCCGACAGCTCACTTCTCTTTAAGAGGGATGCTGCTAACATTCCTTCCCTTTAAAGCACTTTATCAAACCAAGTGATAAGAGATGGGATAAGATTTTACTTGCATTCACAAACTCAAAGCATAGGGTTTTCTATGTGGAAATCTAAACTCCCACACTCCCACATCCAGTCGATGATTGGTAGCGAATGATATCTCAACACTAGGAGCTTTTTTAATGCTGAAGGCCAAATACATGTGTCATCTGTGTGTTTGTATAGCTCAGTAGCACGACCCATCTGAAGGGTTGGTTGTATTTAGGACTAGGCTCAGCCTGGATAACGGCACGGGCAGTGGGTTGTTTTTCTTTCAGGCTACCCCCACTCCATCCCCTATCTCCACATCTGGCCAACGTCAGAGTATGTAAATAAATAAAAACGACTTCTACCTTTGTACGCATAGGCCTGTCTGGGGACTGAGCCAATCATTACTGTCCCTCCTACAGTGCTTTGGTTAACAACCCTTTAAGGCAATATGCGGTCTGCTGATTTACTAGCAAAACATGTGAATTAATCTGACAGTAATTTGGCGTGAGGGCGGACTGTACGGTATCTATGTTTAGAGGAAGCGCTGATTGTGAAGGTATGTGAGAGGGAGCGCACATCTGGAGGAGTTTTTCAGGCATCTGGGAGAAGGGGGAGGGTTATGGTCTCGATGGTGCTGGTCATCTGGGTCATGGAGCGATTGGTGCATGGTACTCCTATAGAGAGCGGTGAACTCGATCTGTTAAGAAGACTGAAACAAAACATTTAATGCTACGGCCAATTAAGTCAATCCGACTGTTTTTCCCCCTTCTTTCCGTATGGAAATGTAATTCCTCACTCCATTTGTGCGTGATTAAAATCTGCTGCGTTCACTACTGGAAAGTATTGTTCAAAAGGTTGTTTGGAGCCAAAGATCTCTCCACACTATCATGAGGGCTCACTTTGTTTTATCCATATGATTTTCCGTCCAAGCTTTGTAAAATGGAAAATCAAAATATCCATGAGATGAACAGAATGGAGCTGGTTCTCATCAGAGATGGAAACACAATATGTGTGGTCATACTTGGGTCAGAATGTGAATGCAGAGAAGGTAAAGAGGATACCTAACACTATTGTAGGTTAAAAGAAAATACTGTACAAAGCAGCTGGGTTTCATGTAGTATTGCATTCTTATTGTATATTCTTAAACTAGCCAAATTACATCCTGGATCATATTTTACACTTCTAAAGCAAATAATCCGTTTTTTAGAGTTTCTCCTTGCACTATTTGGAGAAGCTGCCAGAAGTCCAGGGCTTCCCCATAGGAAGTGATGCAGGCAGCTGACTAAATACAGCTCCTTTTCCCTCCAGGGATGTGAAGAATGTTTTCTGTTAGCCAAAAGTAACTTGAAAAGCCATGGATTGGGGCGGACCTTCACTTTGGCCAGTGTTTCTACAGGTGGTAATGGGTCTGGATGTCAGTTCAAATCCAGTAGATCATAACTTACTCTAGCACTTTTTCATATTAATCAGTGAAGTTTCGGTGAGGATTTAGGCTAGCCTAGTTGTTGCTTTGTGTGGCTTTGACTTGACTTTGTGATGTGGGCTCTAAAACAACTTTGGTTAGAAAAAAGCTACTCGCCGTATCATGTATTTTGAACAAGCATTGTAAACAAAAGACTCATTGATTTAATAAAATCTTATATCCATAAACAACACCCTGGCCAACTTCTCTCGCTAAATAAAAACTGAGTGACGTGGGCCGGTCTTGCCCTTTCTGCAGTCCTCGTTGATCAGATAAGTGCATAACTGAATAGATTTGTGTTAGAATGAGAATGTAGCTTGTATCTGTTCTCTTTCTCTGGGGGTTGGTGGTAAACAGACTAACAAAGACTTCTGTGTTTAGTTGTTGAGGTTTTCAGCTCTCTTGTCCAGTCAGTAACAAAATTAAAAGGGTAATTTGGGGTCTTTTACCCTATTCTGTTTTGGCCTGTCTTTGTGAAAGGTAGTGTACAGCATCTTGTCCTGTATAGGGATGGGTCAGTATAGTTTTAATAGTGGTTAACAAGTTTTCTCTTTTTTTTCTCTTATATTGTTTTAGCATGCTAAGCTTTAGCTGTTTGCTTGGTACAACTCTCTGAAAAGTTGTTCACCCCCCTTTAAATCACCATTGTAACATCCACACACATTTAGAACGACGTCTTTGGTCAGAGTTGCATTTGTTTCCTTCCATAAGATCATAAAAATGCAATTCAACTAATAAAATGGAAAAAGAAAATGTATCTTAAGATACCTGTAATCTGTTTTCACATCCCTTGTCATATAAGCCTGAAGTTCCTATTCATATGCCAATTTTAATGTGATTTATTCGTATTTCTATTAATTATTTTAGTACTTTATTTCAGTTTATTTGCCAAGGAAACTTTTAAAACTTAGTTTAAAATGTCTAATATTTATATATATTATTTTTTTCAGCTGTATTTCAATTTAATGGAAATGACAGAATAGTTTTAGACAACAATAACAACACTCTCCTGCATACCTTAAGAATTGTAGTATGATTTAGTACTTGTTAGCACATGTGAGCAGCTGCACATGCATGTTTTGACATTTGTTGCTACAAATTTTAAGATCATCATAAGTGAGGCATATCCATCTATTAGTTTTAATTGCCATGCTAATATAAATTCCTTTTGGAATTGTGATTCCATGATTCATTCAGGGATCTGACCTCTTGGGCGGAGTAGTGAAGCTTCTCTTGGCCTGTAAGCCAATGGCACTAGCATGTTGGTCATGAAGGCTGTGGGACTTTGGTTTGATGGTCTGGAATTCCAAGCATTCCAACACAGTGCAGAAAAGTCCTGGGAGAATCGTGCCATTATCCCACACACTTAGTCCCACTATTCTGCGTAGTAAGACAGAAACTCCTCATATTAGTGCCAGGGAGGAAAGAGAACATCAGATAGATGGATTTGTTCCCTTATCTTTTACTAAAATTGTTTTAAAATGTAGTATATAGTGTGCTGGATTAGGGATATTTTTTTTTTTGAAAAAATTTATATATAGGCTACTGTATATAAAATGTCTGCACTACTAATGCCATTTGAAGAGTCATGTCCTTGCTTACCTTTGAATGTCTCATTTGCAGGTTTCAAAGAAGGTGATCATGATGTGTGATGCCAGTGAAATGTTGGCAGCTGCACTGGAGCAGATGGATGGCATCATTGCAGGTACAAATAAATAAATGAAAAAAAAAAAATACCATGCACAAAAATGATTTGTTCTCTTCTTTCTTGTGTGTACTATTTGCACAGAAATCAACTGTGATCATGTATATTAACATTTTTAAGAACAATGCACATAAACCCATGAAACGAATGCATTTGCACTGTGAGTGATTCTGCAGATTTGTAAGAGTATGCGTAGTGAGCTACATTATAAGCTTTTTCCACTATTTCAGCACTGATGAAATCTAATGCTTATTCAGTATGCGACCACAATACTGTCCATCTCTGGGAATATCAGAGAAAATGAATGTCTTTGCTTGGAGCAACCTTGAAGGTTATGCTTTCCCATTCACTCCATAATTATGGCAATGGACGTCCCTCTGTTTACATCATCTTGCAATAAGCCATCCAAGTTGTGCGGTCACAGTCATCCAACCTGCGGGTTTTTTTTTTGGGAGCTAAAAGTGGCCACAGAAAAACAAACGGATTTAAAAGTGACTCCCAAAAATTGCAAAAAATAATTTACTCTCTCATTTTTTGTTTCAATCAAATATGCTGGTTTTACATTTGATGTTTTGATTGATTACATTCCAAAAAGGACACAAAGTCAAATTCTAACAAAAGCTCTGTGTGACCCAATGAAATTTCAGTCATTAATTACTGATAATCTTCATCTAGTACCGGTATTATGCTAATAATGCAGGCTTGACATGACATTCAGTTAGAACAGTTTATTAAAATTTCCCATAATAAAATAAGATGAGGGTCATTGCTAGGTATAGATTAATTTGTATCAACAACTGCCCAACAAATTTCACTCATCCCTAAATCCCTTTACTGATCCTAATTCCTGCACTTGCCTCAGGATCTAAGGCCATGAACTACACGAACGGCCTGTTTGATTGTCAGTCACCAACTTCGCCATTCCTGGGCAGCCTCCGGGTGCTGCATCTCCTGGAGGACCTGAGGGCTGCTTTGGACCTTATGGATCCAGAGGAAAAGCAGAGTCTGCGCAGTCAGGTTTCTGAAACCACAGCTGAGGGTCTGATGGAGTGGCTGCAAGGACGACTGGTGCGTTTCAATCAGATTTTGTTAAAGATACATGTGTTAGGTGCTACTACAAATATAGTCCTTAACAGTTATGTTGACCTGTATGTTTTAATATATTTAGGTTGAAGTGGAAACAAAAATAATGTACTGTATCAAAATTCTATTCAAATCTCTCTTGACTTGACCTGGATATTGAAGACTCCACTATAGACTATATTTTTAATATTCTCCCTCACTCTTTTCATAACTAGGCTTCAATCTTCTGTTACTTGCATCCAATTGAGTTGACCTAAAATAAAAAGCTTTAATAGAGTATTTTTTACATTTATTTTAAGAACAAGTATTGCAATTTTTGGCAGTAGTTTTGTAAACTCTTAACGGTTTAATGCAAAAACGTTCTCTGAAAAGACTCTCTTTTTCTGTAAATATAAAATGTATTTGTCTGTATGTCTGACGTTTTTCTCCCGTTGCATTTTCCGTCCCTTACTCCAGCCATGATTCATTGGGATTAATCACATTTTAGCTCCCCAGCCCCTTTTTCCATGTACAACCTGAAGCGTGCTTGCTTTACAGAATTTCCACTCCTGGGCTTCAAAATCTTGCAATGTGAAAACCTTTCACATGCATCCCATGTAGCAGAGTATCATCCGTATGTACCCCACATGACTCACAGATGGCAGCATGTGATTTATTTTCCAGCTCCCACTGGCATTTTTCTGTATATGGTCTTTTCAGTTCATTTCACTGTGTTTTGTTGACTGTTTAGAGCCTGCTAATTCAAGGATGCACACCAGACTATCAGTAAATCTGGTGTGTTTCTATGTATGTTTTAATGTAGAATAAATCTGTCTAACACACTAAGCATTTATGTTTCCAGACCAATGGCCATGGATCTGCAGCAGGGGATTTGGTCTACCAGGAGCGACTCTCTCGCTTGGAAAGCGACAAAGAATGTCTAGTGCTCCAGGTGTGTTGTCAAAACCAAGTTGAGAGACTTTATGGGTTGTGTGGGATTTTGGTTGTGCTGTCAGTCTGAATACAGCCATTTTGGTTTCTAAATGTCACGCATCATCACACAAATCAATTTTTTTTACAAAAAAATATGCACTCTTATCCCTCAGGTAAGTGTTCTGACTGACCAGGTGGAAGTTCAAGGAGAAAAAATAAGGGACCTAGACTCGAACCTTGAGGAACTCCGCATGAAACTGAGTGCTACAGAAGAGTTATTACAGCAGGTGTGTGGTTTTATAATCTTTTGCAATACAACCTATGTCCAAGAACAAAAGTGCACAGAATTTAAGCAATTTTTTGTAGGGGTGGTCTGTATTAAAGAAATGCATTTCCCAGAAAACTAATATCTAACTTGTATTGTGTAGGAGCTGCTTAGTAGGAGTGCTTTAGAGACGGAAAAATTGGAACTGCTGACCGAGATATCGAGTCTGAAACTAAAGCTAGCCGCTGCAGAAGGGGATTGCAGAGAAAGTGAGGTAATGAGCACATGTTTGTACCTTCGCCACTGTGAAATTTCAGGTACAGAGTCCCACTGGCCTAATAAATTACAGTCTCTTACTGTAATTTTATCAGAACCTTAAAAGTGCACTCAATGCAAATCAGAATGAACTGTACTGACAACCTGAACATTTAATGAAATCAAACCTGTGCTATTATGGTTTGACCACCCTGTGGTTTCCATAGTGGCAATCATTGCTGCTTAAGCCTCCAGGTTCAGGGTGAGAGTGAAACTCTTAAGTGCCAGAGCCATTTCCTGTTATAAATTTTTTTTGCCCGTTTGAGTTCAGACTACACTGGTCTCATTCAGCTTTCTTTTACTTGCATGAGCACAGGGAGAGATTCAGTTTCAGAAACCAGAAATCCACGGTGGACAAAAAGAATGGGATAGGTTTCCTCCACGTTAGATGAAAATTAGGGCCGGGACTCGATTAAAAAAATTAATCTAATTAATTAGAGGCTTTGTAATTAATTAATCGAAATTAATCGCATTTTAATCGCATAAATATTTGACCTGAGAACAGTGAGAAGTCATTTTTTTCACATGGATTTTTAGTATACCATTGAATAATGACTGAATACATAAGCTTAAGCAACAACATATTGTTTATTTTTGTTCAACCAAGTCCAACAGACCAGTGCAATTTTGCCATTAAGTGTAGCAATAGCATACACTACACTAATAGCAATAGCGAATTCCTTGTTGCATAGCTTGCACACAACCATGCTCTTATCGACGCTTCCATCCGTTCGTTTTTTATAACAAAATTTCCCATCCACGGGGCCAACCAAAGCGATCTAGGCGATCTATTTTTTTTTATTGCAGAACTTATACATAACTACCAACTCAGGGAAGTTAAGCAAGGTGTACAAACAAACAAAGGTACCTAACAGAAAATAAATATCCTGGGTTTGCATACATCAAATTATGTAATACATAAAAAAGAAAGAAAAGCATAATAATGTCAAGTCATGTCTTTGAATAAATCATCATAATGCATCAAAACATTTTCACTTTTTTTGTTATTTAGTTATAAGTCTAAGGGACGAAATAAAAGAGTCAAAATCAGCCAGAAAAAGAGGAAAGCTCAAAGGAGATTTAAGCCATTTTTGCTTGTGGATGAATAATTTTGCATACAAGATAAAGAAGTTAACAACATACTCAAGGGAAAGCAACTTTGGATTTTCATAATAAAAAATAACCTCTTTGAGAGTGAAGGTGTGAGTCACATTTGTAGGGCTAAATACAAAATAACTTAATTTAGTCCGACTGAGGCGATCTATGAAGCGCGATCCCGTCAGCTCTTCTGACGCTAGTTGGTGCTCCAGTAAAATCGGTCCGCCGAAACTCATCCAGTGAGAAACGTTCCGCGGTGCAAAGTCTAAAGTCTGTAATTAATTAATCTTAATTAACGCGTTAAAGTCTGTAATTAATTAATCTTAATTAACGCGTTAAAGTCCCGGCCCTAATGAAAATATTTTCATATTTTGCCTCTCTTTCAAACAAAACTCAAAGTATTTTGCTAATCTTTTAGCTTGTGCATTTGTATACAAAATTCTTTTTTAGAACTCTTCTTTTCTTTGACTTCTGTCTCTTCAGGGTCTTTATCAGGATGTGAAAGACATGCATTTTAAGTTGACTTCAATGGAGAACGAGAGACAAGAACATGAAAGAACCCTCAACTCTACCAAAGTAAGAGTGCCTCATGGTCAGGTGATAATTTACACAACATAAGATTAACAGCACTGAAGTGAAACGGCTAGCACTTGTCCATGAATCACTTAACCACAAAAGAGAAACCCTTGTGTAGTTCACCCTGACCTTACAGAGCACCCACTGGAATGTGCCAAGCTAATGGACGTTATCCTTATGCTCAAAGCTGGACAAATTCATATAAAATCATGTCTCTTGCTCTCTTTTTTTTCCCCTGCCACTCAGTGTCTTTTTTTTCTTAGACCTTTTAAATGGCATTTGTTCTCACTACATTATAGTTACCCATTGTTTTCTAGTTAATGCATTTTCTGTGCTTCCTTTTAAATCGAGAACTAAGTCAATTTGAGTTTGGTGCAGAGTGAGCTTATTTTTAGTTCTGGAATTAGATGTGCTGGGAGATGTTAATTTGGGTTTTGATTGATCAGGTGGAGCTGAAATCACTACAAAAGCATTTGGAAGAGAAAGAGCAGGCACTTAGAAGACTTCAGGACCAGGCCTTCCCTGGAAGCCCTACAGAACAGTTACAAAGCAGAGAAAAAGGTACAATATGAACATACTGCTATCAACAACATGTTAACGTTCATTTGGAATGTAACTAGAGTGGATTCAAAATCAAGTTTAACCCTGAATGTGAAGATGAATAATAAATATTCAATCTCCATAAACAGTCGAGAGTCCAATAATGCATTTTCTTCTGTATACAGAGATGCATTTATATGCGTGTATGTATGTGTAGATTATATATATATATATATATATATATATATATATATATATATATATATATATAATATATAGATTCATGTGCTAAATTGAGATCAGTCTGAATCAAATCCAATGATCAACATATTTTTTTACTGTCTCTGTTCATGATTTTGTATTTGTAATCATTATTTTGACCTACTGATGGACATAAATATAGTGGATTTGCAAACAAGTCGCATGACCAAAATAGATAAAGTAAATAAAAAGCGTGGACTCAGACTTTTGGAGCCCACTGTAATGGAGCCTTGCACAGACACATTTTACAGCTAATAAATCCATTTGCAGCTGAGGCTATACACTTTAAATGGATGACACAGAAACAAAAACATTTCAGCGTAATAAAGGAGAAACTATTCCTGCACATTGTAAGAAAAAAAAACATTGTGTTGGAATGTATGGAGTATGAAGGTTTGTATAACGCATGTCTAGACATGCTTTTTGATTGATGGTGACCTGATTTTGGCTGCAGACTCCTGCTCTTTTAACTGTGCTTTGCTGGATGTGCGTGTATTGTCTCACAATATTTATCCAACACTGCAACTCATCTTTACTTCCAGCAGGCTGGGTATAACAGCAGTTTCTGGGGTATTTATTTTAGCGCTTCCAGACGACCATTGTCAAAGGCTTCAGTCGTGTTCTGAAATGTTTAGCATGTTTGTCATCACATGATGTTTTTGTGTGTGTTCAGAAATGGAGGTGCAGAGAATGAGGAGTGCTGTTGAGTGTTTGAAGGCAGCTAATGAAGAGAAGGTATGAACACTATGATGTCCTGATGACGAGCACATCAAACACCTGCCAGCACACGATTACTTCATTTCTAATTAAAACATGTCCACGATCTTTCTAATTAAACAATATTTGTATAGATGCATGTATGTAGAATGTTATATGTTATCATTTAATATATGGAATTCTGTTTTATTTGATATTAAGTTTCATGTTGTTTTAATCTGAATCTTTTTAGGATCTTAAGATAAAAGAGCTGCACCAGTCTCTGAACCGATTCAATAGAGTTCAGGATATGGTGATGTCATTGCAGGAATCGAAAGGTGACGTTTCCATAGCTTTCTTTTGATTATACATTATTTCCTTTGGCTATAATGTGAAACCACTGGTCTTCAGTCTGTTACCATTTACAAGTTACTTAAGTAATATTTAAAAAAGGTACATCAGCTCTTTATATTTTTCTTTGAAATGACCTTTTAAAGCATGGGTCACCAATCTCGGTCCTGGAGGGCCGGTGTCCTGCAGAGTTTAGTTCCAACCAGGTCCAACACACCTGCCGGAACGTTTCTATTATGCCTAGTGAGACCTTGATTAGCTGGTTCAGGTGTGTTTAATTGGGGTTGGAGCTAAACCCTGCAGGACACCGGCCCTCCAGGACCGAGATTGGTTACCTATGTTTTAAAGTGTTATTGTACAGTGTAAAAGGTTCAACCAGGCGCTCAGGTGAAGTATATAAAGTCCGTGATAGGTGCTCTTGGGGTAGGGAAAAGATCCAAAGAAACAAAAGAACAGGTCCCAGGCACTCAGTCAAGTCTTCAAATGAGGAGAAGGATAAAGTTAAAAAGCCTGTAGTGTTATTGTACAGTGTAACTCAGCCATTGTCATGAAACAAACTGCTTGTTGACAGAAAATATGCAGTCTTCGAGGTCATCTATAACTGTGGATCTCTTCAAGGAACCCCCTCCACACACACACACCATTGACCACAGCAATATTTAAACATTCCCCCCTCACAATTTCCACCTAGTAAATCGTTTTGGAGCTTGAAATAACTATACAGATGTATATTCACTATAAAAACTTAATTTTTTCTTATTGTAGTTTATTTTAATGCTTGTTTTGTCTTCTTTCAATTAATCTTATTGTAGTTTATTTTAATGCTTGTTTTGTCTTCTTTCAATTAATTTGAAGTAATCTTGAGGCCCCCTGGTCTAGAGTAATATGAAATTGCTGTTTGTAACAATCGCATCTACTTTTCTTTGTTTGTCTATGACGTTTAGGCAAAAGATTATTTAGCTGTTCAGAATATTTCCCAGAAAGCTTTTGTCAACATCCCAGTCTTACCCTGTCTCATGACTTTGCTGTTTTCCCAGACAAACCCAGGGAAGAGGACACAAGAGAGTGTGACACCGAGACATTCTCTACAGGAGGCACAGAGGAAACCGATGAAGTATGAAGGGTCTTACACACACACACACACACAGTTATGATCACAGGATGTTCCTCAGACTTCCTTTTAAAACCCCTTGCAGTACTTTCATTGTGATGGTCTGACAGAGAATAACAATTTAACCATAACCCTTTGACGGGGAACATCTCTGTTGTTTTTGTTTGGGAGCAGCATCCTGTGATTCCAGGCCATTTCAACCCTGCCTGCTCCTCTTGTTCATTGAAATTTGAGTCCTCGGGGAAAATCCTCCTCGCTGCTGTTCTCTTGTGCATCAGTGTTGTTGTCTCTCTCACAGCCTCAGCTCATCCCATGTTCAGAGCTGCTCCCTGAAGTCCACCTCATCGGAGTGAGCGCACACGGACCCACAGACAGGTCTGTTTACTTACAAAATCTTTTATTCAAAGTGTGTTTATACAAAAAAGTATTAATATGTTGATGTATTTTTACATAAGAATTCAAAATTGGCCAATTAAAATATTCATCATATTGCAATATAATGGTAATTTAGATGTTTTAGAATAATGGGATACCTTTTTGTACCCTATTCTATTTATGTATTTGTATTAAATAATTTATTATATAATTAATGTTTTTTAATTATTATTTTTTTCAGTGTCTCTGCAGTACAGCAGCCTGAAAGTTCTCGTTTGACAAGCAATAATGAGGTACTAACTTAATCTATTTTAGAAATAATAAAATTGATATATTATTGAGGACTGTAAAAATGTTGTAGACTGCATATTCAGCTTTCTGGCACCCCCTGTTGTTTACCTTTTTTTGCACACTAAAGCATCACTGTCCTCATGTTGAGCACATAGGCTCCCCCTACAACATCTCGCCATACATGACACAAGCAAGTGTACTTCACTACAGTAGTGAACATTTGAAGTGGATCAAAACCTTTCAACAAAATTATACATGAATTTTGAACAATACCCGTTCTTGTCTTAGGACAACTTTGAGGAACTTGATCCACTTCAAATGTTGACTACTGTAGTTCATTGTGAAATTGGTTCAACGTGAGTCTGACAAAAACAGATATTTACAATAAATAAGCCACTTGACTGCATTGGACACATTTCATGAATGATGCTGATTACGAAGCATCTAATTAGTTTTTATGTAGAATAATCACTTAGGTGGTTTTTAAAATTAATCGTCAATTGTCAAATCAAAATGTGCAACAACTTAACCAAGACCTTTAAACTTTTGCTTGTAATATTTTAGGATGGATCCAGTAAAAATGGAGGCTCTCCATCTGTCTCCCCGACTCAGCCCAGCTCAGGGGGGAGTGAGAGTTTTGGCTCTAAAAAAACACGTTCCTCTTTTGGACGTGGCTTTTTCAAAAGCAGAGGAAACAAGACAACCAGCGCCCCCAATCTGGGTGAGTATAAAGTTTTCTTTGAATAACTGAAATATAGCAATTTTTTTCACACCACAGTCAACTTTTTTTTGTAATATTAACCCTATTCTTGAATTATTGGCAGTTGAAGGAGAGCGGAAGGGGACGGAGCATTTGGATTTGGCGGGAGCACAAACTCAGAAGCCGAAAGCATTAGAGACACTTTCTCCTGAAGGGAAGAAGAAATCAAAGGGGATCATGAAGTTTCTTGGAAGGTCTTTTTTTAAAATGTCTTTGTTAAAATGCTAACAATAAGCTGCACTGGTTATGAATATATTAACTAAATGCACAAGCTTAATCCCTGCCTCAGGATGAAGAGAAGCCAGTCCACGTCCTCTGACCTGGACGATTCTCCAGAGTCAGAGTTTAGGAGAGGAGGAGTTCGAGCTACAGCCGGACCCAGGCTGGGGTGGTCACGTGATCTGCAGCGAAGCAATAACAAGTACATACAGTTTGTTTGTTAAGGAAGTAATTATTGGAGTTTTTTCTTTTGTTCACGAGGCAGGATAACATGTATTGTTGACGTCTCTCTCAGCGAGCTGGACAGCCCATTTTCACGCTGGAGTAAAGAGCAGGTGTGCGAGTGGCTGCAGGAACAGGGACTGGGCTTGTATATAAATCATGCTCAGCAATGGATCAGCTCTGGACAGACCTTACTCAAGGCGTCTCAGCATGATTTGGAAAAGGTCTCCTGAACAGCCCTACATTTTTAAATGTGCATGTACTTAATTTTTTTGTCAATATTTTATTTATATGTAACTTGAGTTTATTCTGTGTGTTGTATGATATTTGTATTTGTGCTTCAGGAACTGGCCATCAGAAATCCTCTACACAGAAAGAAACTACAACTGGCTCTTCATTCGCTGGGCTCAGAGGAAGATGCCATGGGTAAACTGGACTACAACTGGGTTACGCGTAAGTTAACTTACAACAATCAGTCATTTGATTAAACTAAAAAGATTAAGCCTTATGTCTTTGAATACAGTTAATTACAAATGCTTTTTAGGACTGATGGACCTAGTAGTAGGGATGCACCAATAACATTTTATTACAGAGTTTGAGTACTAACATTATTATTGTAAAAGGATGGCTGGATGACATCGGCCTGCCTCAGTATAAATCTCAGTTTGACGAGGGCAGAGTGGATGGGCGCATGCTTCACTATATGACTCTGGTAGGTGTCAGGTTGTGTGTGTGTCTGTGTTTGGAATAATTTTTTTAAGAAATACTTTTAATGTTTAGTGTTGATAAATACAGGAATATTATTACAATTTTCTCTTTTCTATTTAAATATATTTTATATGTTACTTTTATTTTATATATTTTAATTAATTGTATTCCTGTGATGGCAAAGCTACATTTTTAGCAGACATTATGCTAGTCTTCAGGGTCACATGATCAGAAATCATTTTAATATGCTGTTTAATATGCAATTTTTACTGCTTAATATTTTTGTGGAACCCGCAATTCTAAGGTTCTCAACATTTCTTGTGTTAGGATGAACTGCTGGGTCTGAAAGTAGGCAGTGTGCTTCACCATCTCAGTATTAAGAGGGCCATCCAGGTGCTACGTATCAACTGCTACGACCCTGACTGTCTTCGGCGCAGACCGACAGAGGTAGCACACCCTGACATCATGCTACCATGCTCACTTTAGCTCCATTCGCTTACAATATGATTTTGACTTTTGCTTCATTTATTTGATTTTGATTAGAATAATGCCACACCAGCGGAAATCTGTCAATGGACCAATCACAGAGTGATGGAGTGGCTTCGTTCAGTGGATCTGGCAGAGTACGCACCCAACCTGAGAGGAAGCGGAGTCCACGGAGGCCTAATGGTATATACAGTGGGAAAGAAAACAAAGCAGGAAGCTTCTATTAAAGTTCCTTTATTCTTTATTTTTTACCTTGCATTTCTCAGGTTTTAGAGCCTCGTTTCAATGTTGAGACAATGGCTCTGCTGCTAAACATCCCACCAAACAAAACACTGTTGAGACGTCACCTTGCGACTCACTTCCATCTCCTGATCGGCTCAGAGGCACAAAACCTGAAACAGGAGTATCTCGAAAATCCCGATTACGCTGTCCTCACAGCCACAGCCAAAGTTAAGGCAAGTAACCGTAAGCGAGATTGCCTCTGAACTTCCCTTATGGAATACAACACTAAATACCTGTTTGATAACTTGTAAAATTGTACCTGTCCTTTCCCATTCTTACCTCTTTTAGCCAAGACGTCTGTCATTTGGAGGTTTCGGGACATTGAGGAGGAAGCGACAGGAGGAGACAGAAGAGTATGTTTGCCCCATGGATGTGCAGATGCCTCAGAGCAGCAGTTTTCATAAAGGCCTCTGCATATATGAGGGCAGCTTGGATCAGCTGGAGCAGGTATAGGCAATTCCATTGACCAGGATGCAATGCAGATAAAACTGCTAACCATGGTGCAAATCTGTTTAAATTGGCAGCCTTTAATAACTCTTCTAGTCAAAGCTTTATGTTGTAGCTGTTGTTTAAATGATGTTGTGTGTCTCTGTGCAGATAGAGGACTCTGAGGGCACAGTGCGACAGATTGGTGCCTTCTCAGAAGAAATCAACAACCTGACTGTAAGACAAACACATTAATACTCCAGCTTACTGTATCTGTTGTGTTCTCTCTCTGCCTTACCTCAGTTCCTCCTAACACTCCTGTCCTGTGTCCTGTCAGAGTATGCTAAAAGAGGATGAATCCTTCAGGGAAGCATCCTCCCGTTCACCTGAAACGAGCACCTATGATGAAGACTAAGAATGTTTGAACATAACAATCATCACTCAAGTCTGTAGCTGTGAAATTTCCCGAACAAGCTGAAACCCTCCAGCAAGACACTGATTTTACAATGAAAGCAATAAACTCCACTCACAATGACACTCAGAAGAATTACATCATAAATGCAGTAGTATACAGTCTATGGAATGTGATTTATTCGTTTAGGATCTGCAGTATATACCATAACTCAAACAGTATTTATAAGTGTTTCACCAAGCTAAGACCAAAGACTGCATATAAAATCAGCTGTTAGTTCTTCAAAAAATTGTCTTTTATACTCTAGGCTATTTGCCATTTGCTGCATGTTTTCACCATTTTTCTATTTGGTTACATTTTATTGGGAGGGAAAAGTTGTTTATATTGCCTGCAAACTCTTGATATTGTTATGCTATAACCATATCAGTGAATACCATGTACTATGTACTGTTTTATGCATTTTGTGTGTTTGTGTGAGTGTCAAAGAAATTCAATTAAAAACTTTTTTTTTTCAAATCCAATCTCTGTTTTTTATATGATGCAAGTTAGTTTGTCTTAAGTTCACTCAAATGGAAGAATATTATCTATAAATCCCTGCATCTGCGCCAAAAACAATCTGTGAGAAGCTTGTGCCAATCCCTCAGTCTCTAAGTTTCCATGTGGATGGATGGATGTCCAGCAAAACAAGTTTCAGGCTTAGTGGCTTAAGTGTTTTACATGTGGCGCCTTATTTGAACTCAGGTCTGGCATACATGGGGCGGAACAGACAAATATGTGAAACTGCTATACCTGTCTAAGTGTTAAGCCCGGATGTAAGAGAGACCTCCATCAATCCATTCTTCAAACCACGTTCCCACTGTAAGGTCACAGCGATGCAGACCTGAAAAAAAAAAAGGTCACACAGAACATAGGGACCAGATGCTGTAGCCTCTTTTTACCAATACATGCATAAAATAACATTGCCATCTCTGGCTCAGTGGGTCAACAATGTTTTTCAATTAATTATATGCAGAATAGTAAATTATTCCATGTACATTTAGATTAAATCATTAGATTCATGATCTTCTACCTGTATATTGTTAGGATGATAGCCAACAGGAAATAAATCTAAGTGATCCTTCTAATACATCACTAACGCTGTGGGTTAAAGTAGAATTGTTTGCCTTTTATAAATGAAAGTTGTGGGTCATATCCTACAACTGCTTAAGTTTATCATTAGCATCACAAAGCAATAAATTAAAAACCTGTCCAAAACATCCTCCTACTCCACAGACTCAGTGATAAAGCACTGAGTTCAAACTAGGGCTGCATGATATTGAAGAAAAATGAGATATGCGATAACTCATTAAATAATGAGGTATTCGATATGCGATACGATAATGCTTAAAGTGTGTAAAATAAACTAAAATTATCTTTAAAATATATTTTATATATACGTTTCACATTATTTTTGTGAAAAGATTATCATTATTACATTAGACAGATTACATTATCATTATTCAAGAAAAAGCTTCTGAAAGTGAACAGCAGTGTTTTACTTTAGCATAAGAAGTGTTATTTTTTTAACATCAGTGTAAACCACAGGGTTTAGGGTTTCAGGAAAACCTACATTAGAACAACAGAAACTAAATAATCAAATGTAAAAACAAAATACTGCTTAGTTTTCACTGTATGAATAAATATATCCTGATTTTTATTAAAACTACAAAAGTTATTTAGCCAAGAGCAGTGAGTGATTTTCTCTTTGTCTTTTGTTCATGACCCCAGTTATTGCAAGCCGTTGCGATATGCATATTGTAATATATACATTTGCAATATTTCAGTAATTTTGATATATTGTTCAGCCCTAGTTCAAATCAGCGTGAAAAGCGTGAAAAGCGTGAAAGACACAGTGGTGCAGTGGCTAAACACACACTCTCTGGTGATGAGGCTGCAATAGAGGCATGGGTTCAAACCTCGCTATTGTTTACATTAAATTAATGTCATTATAACCAAGAAAGTGACCCAAACGCCAGCCTTGAGTGTGAAAGCCACAGTGGTGCAGAGGTTAAACACACACTCTCTGCTGGTAAAGCTGAGATAGAGGCGAGGGTTCAAACCCCAGTTCAGCTTTTAAGTCACAGCTCACATCAGGTGAATAGTGAAATATAAGTTCCAGCACATGTCTCAGTAGGAGATCTGTGGCTCACAGGTAAGAGCGCTGCCTCATGGTTTCAGAGGTTGCTGGTTCGATCCCGGCCAGATCTCCGCGATACGGGTGAATGCTGTATGTGTGAAGGGCCGGGGACGTGTCGGGTCCCCCCCGAACCCCGTAACAATGTACAGCAGGGGTTATGCTTCTTTATACAATGAAAAAAGAATTTTAGCTGACTAAAAATTCTGCCCGCCGTACCTTCCCCACCTATTTAGGTTCCCATCATTTGCTTTTTAAAGGGGTGACCCTCCAAAGAGAAAATGATGCTAACCTACATGTTTAGTGCCAAACAACAACATTCACACGTTACAAGTCTTACCCGTCCATCAGCAGAAGTCCATCATTACAGTGAATGTCTGTCCACACGACCCAGATCTCTGCTTCTGATGACGGGACGCTCCAAACACATCCTGTATTCTGTAGAGGAAACATAAACACAGTTATTACTTCATCTAAGTTTTAAATAACATAATTTTAATGTTAGTCTAAATTATAGTGGATAAATATAAGATGACATGGATGTTAACACTTTCAATAGGCATATTTCAATATTTTGCACACAGCAACAAACAGCAGGAACATCAAAAAATCTATTTTAATAAATGAACATCAGCAGGTGACTATTTGAACACTAATAAAGTTAAAGCAGCAATTACTTTCTTCTTCTAAAGCTGTCAGTGAGTTCTGCAAGAGAGCAGCATGTAAACAATAAGAATGTGATAAACTTCATAGAAGATGTCTTCATTCATGACTAACTGTCATTTAGCGAGCAGCCTTTTATAACACGATTTTAGGTGAAAAACAGCATCTGGAAATCTGCCTTTTAGTGTTCGCGTGGAAAAGCATAAATAACAACACATTGAATGTGTCATAACATGAATAAACGCACAGAGGCCTGCAATAACATATCACAAGACAGAATGACTATGCTTAATTACTTAACTAAAACTAAATAACAAGTACAAGTGCAAGTGCAAAGAATAAATACTTAATAAGGATAATGTAAGAGACATGCAGTGCACTGTGTGTAAGTTAGTTACTTACAGGTGAGTCGCGTGTCACTCGATTCCTGCAGCTTTATCGCAGCGTGTGTCGGTTTTATTTGTTGATGAGCTGGAATATGTGCTGTTTAGTGGCATTAAAACAATGTCACAGAGCTGTCATCCTCAGGATATGTATTTAAAACGGTCTACAACTCCATGTGTTGTTGCAACAAAACAAACGTCAGGTCGTCAAACATCCGAGGTGTCAGACTGAGCGTGAAGCCGCTTACGCCGCCTAGTGGAGCGTAGGAAAACTGCGCTTCCGTTTCTGCCACACAAATAGTGTTAGAATTATAATGCCAGCAGTTTCACAGTTATTTCTAATTTGGTCAATGGCTATATTTTTTTTTAAAAGTCATACATACTTTAACATATTCATACTAAAGCAAAAGTCCCAAGTTGTTGTGTTAAATGTGTATAAGGCAAATTACCAAAGGCTCCCTCTTGTGGTCAACAAGTGTATCAACATGAATAAATGAAACGAGTCGACAAACAAGGCGGCCAGTCCAAGGTGAGAGTGAGATTTATTTAATTTAATGTACTTTGCAACAAATGTATCGGTTTGTCGGGGCTTCGACCAGCAGAGAAACACGGGTCTATGAGTTTCAGCAGATTAAACAGATCAGCTCTCAACTTATGGGGTAAAACCGTTGTGTTGAACTCAAAAGCACATGCTCAAAGGTAAACACACAGAAAATACAGGGCTGAAGATCTTACAAAAATCTTTTAGTTGGGCAAAGTAGATGGAATTTGTTTTTGTTTTTGTTATTGTAAATGAATGTGAATCAAAATGACTGTTAAATGACATAAAATGACATATATTATCATAACATAATGCTAATGTTTTTAAAGGTGTCTCCTGTTAAATCTTGTAACTGGTTTTCACAGCAGGAGATCAGATGGATTCACCGGCTCCTCCTTGAGGAGAATCTGATACTGAGCGCTTCTCAATGCATGTCCTGCTCTGAGTCTCTATCTGAAGCTCTGGCTTATTGTGGATGGAGGAGGGCGACAGTGAGCAGGGGAATATATTCACCCATTGGATGTTAGGGGGTTGTAAAGTCAGCCTAACTGATCTCTACAGAAATAGAAAGACAAATGTCACTTTTTTTAAAAACACAGGTTAAAGCGTGACTGGCCACGACTGGCTGGTCAGAGGGATTGATCACTCTTCATGCATTTATTGGATATTTGATTAAATAAATATACTTGATTGAAGCCTGTATCAAAAAAACAGTTGACATGCATTATATGCAATCTACAAACTAATAACTGCTATAACAACTAAAACTTGTGATTTTTATTTTCTTATTAATATAACAGGCACAGGAGTGAGATCTGATCAGTGTGTCACCTGCTCCCTCTTGTGGACAATAATAAGTGTTTCTGCATTTACATTTAAAAATAGCAGTGGGTGCAAGAGACTAATTGAGTCTAATCCTGCTCCTGATGAGCCACTTTCCTGAGTTTAGCTCCAACCTGATCAAAAACACCTGATCGGGTAATCAAGGTCTTCAGGGTTACTAGAAACTTCCAGTGAGGTGTGGTGGACTCTTTATAGATTAAATAGAAACAGTTTGAATAAGCAAATAAGGTTATTTACATGTTATGTGTTTATCAGTTTGAGTTTGAAGAATTAATAAAGTAACTAATTTCACTATTTCAGTTTCATGTGTTTAATTGCATGACTGATCTCTGACTTTGTGGTTTGTTGATAAATTGAATATTTTCCTCCACTTTTTACCACACCAGTTTATTTCGATACAATTTCCACTTATGAAATTTTAATGGAACTCATTTGAAATCAGCAGCACCTAGTTTAGAAATTTTTGGTTCTTGAAATCACGGAAGGTAGTTTTAACAAAGCAAATCTGTTTCCATGAGAAAGACAGAAAAATGTTAAAGCGTTTAAACATGAATTTAAATTAAACTGAATGTCTAAGAGACACAAAACATTATCACACTACTACAAACTTGGTGGATAATCGTTCATTCATTAAAGCCTTGATTCAAATCCCACTATTGCTTGTGTTAAATTGTTATTGATGATGCAGTGAAACTAAACATCTCAAGTTTCTCGTGGTTGATACTTGTCTGTCTTTCACGAAAGTCCAGGTTGTAATCCCATAATATGAATAATTATCATTAACGTTAAATTGCAGTCATTAAATCAGACAAGTGCCCGAAACAGCATTTCTCAGTGTGAAAGGCACAGTGGCACTGGAGGCTAAACACATGTTCTCTGGCGATGAGGCTGTGATAGAGGCGAGGGTTCAAACCCCTCTATTGTTTACATTAAATTAATGTCATTATAACCAAGAAAGTGACCCAAACGCCAGCCTTGAGTGTGAAAGCCGCAGTGGTGCAGTGGCTAAACACACTCTCTGGTGATAGAGGCGAGGGTTCAAACCTCACTATTGTTTACATGAAATCAGTGTCATTATATCAAACAAAGTGCCTATAATGGCATCTTTAAGTGTGAAAGCCACAGTGGTGCAGTGGTTAAACACACACTCTCTGCTGGTAAAGCTGAGATAGAGACGAGGGTTCAAACCCCAGTTCAGCTTTTAAGTCACAGCTCACATCAGGTGAATAGTGAAATATAAGTTCCAGCACATGTCTCAGTAAGAGATCTGTGGCTCACAGGTAAGAGCGCTGCCTCATGGTTTCAGAGGTTGCTGGTTCAATCCCGGCCAGATCTCCGCGATACGGGTGAATGCTGTATGTGTGAAGGGCCGGGGACGTGTCGGGTCCCCCCCGAACCCCGTAAAAATGTACAGCAGGGGTTATGCTTCTTTATACAATGAAAAAAGAATTTTAGCTGACTAAAAATTCTGGCCCGCCGTACCTTCCCCACCTATTTAGGTTCCCATCATTTGCTTTTTAAAGGGGTGACCCTCCAAAGAGAAAATGATGCTAACCTACATGTTTAGTGCCAAACAACAACATTCACACGTTACAAGTCTTACCCGTCCATCAGCAGAAGTCCATCATTACAGTGAATGTCTGTCCACACGACCCAGATCTCTGCTTCTGATGACGGGACGCTCCAAACACATCCTGTATTCTGTAGAGGAAACATAAACACAGTTATTACTTCATCTAAGTTTTAAATAACATAATTTTAATGTTAGTCTAAATTATAGTGGATAAATATAAGATGACATGGATGTTAACACTGCCTAATAGACATTTCAATATTTTGCACACAGCAACAAACAGCAGGAACATCAAATAGCTATTTTATAATATAAACATCAGCAGGTGACTATTTGAACACTAATAAAGTTAAAGCAGCAATTACTTTCTTCTTCTAAAGCTGTCAGTGAGTTCTGCAAGAGAGCAGCATGTAAACAAAGAATGTGATAAACTTCATAGAAGATGAGACTGTCTTCATTCATGACTAACTGTCATTTAGCGAGCAGCCTTTTATAACACGATTTTAGGTGAAAAACAGCATCGGGGTTATCTGGAAATCTGCCTTTTAGTGTTCGCGTGGAAAAGCATAAATAACAACACATTGAATGTGTCATAACATGAATAAACGCACAGAGGCCTGCAATAACATATCACAAGACAGAATGACGTATGCTTAATTACTTAACTAAAACTAAATAACAAGTACAAGTGCAAGTGCAAAGAATAAATACTTAATAAGGATAATGTAAGAGACATGCAGTGCACTGTGTGTAAGTTAGTTACTTACAGGTGAGTCGCGTGTCACTCGATTCCTGCAGCTTTATCGCAGCGTGTGTCGGTTTTATTTGTTGATGAGCTGGAATATGTGCTGTTTAGTGGCATTAAAACAATGTCACAGAGCTGTCATCCTCAGGATATGTATTTAAAACGGTCTACAACTCCATGTGTTGTTGCAACAAAACAAACGTCAGGTCGTCAAACATCCGCAGGTGTCAGACTGAGCGTGAAGCCGCTTACGCCGCCTAGTGGAGCGTAGGAAAACTGCGCTTCCGTTTCTGCCACACAAATAGTGTTAGAATTATAATGCCAGCAGTTTCACAGTTATTTCTAATTTGGTCAATGGCTATATTTTTTTTTAAAAGTCATACATACTTTAACATATTCATACTAAAGCAAAAGTCCCAAGTTGTTGTGTTAAATGTGTATAAGGCAAATTACCAAAGGCTCCCTCTTGTGGTCAACAAGTGTATCAACATGAATAAATGAAACGAGTCGACAAACAAGGCGGCCAGTCCAAGGTGAGAGTGAGATTTATTTAATTTATTGTACTTTGCAACAAATGTATCGGTTTGTCGGGGCTTCGACCAGCAGAGAAAAACGGGTCTATGAGTTTCAGCAGATTAAACAGATCAGCTCTCAACTTATGGGTAAAACCGTTGTGTTGAACTCAAAAGCACATGCTCAAAGGTAAACACACAGAAAATACAGGGCTGAAGATCTTACAAAAATCTTTTAGTTGGGCAAAGTAGATGTGAATTTGTTTTTGTTTTTGTTAATGTAAATAAATGTGAATCAAAATGACTGTTAAATGACATAAAATGACATATATTATCATAACATAATGCTAATGTTTTTAAAGGTGTCTCCTGTTAAATCTTGTAACTGGTTTTCACAGCAGGAGATCAGATGGATTCACCGGCTCCTCCTTGAGGAGAATCTGATACTGAGCGCTTCTCAATGCATGTCCTGCTCTGAGTCTCTATCTGAAGCTCTGGCTTATTGTGGATGGAGGAGGGCGACAGTGAGCAGGGGAATATATTCACCACTTGGATGTTAGGGGGTTGTAAAGTCAGCCTAACTGATCTCTACAGAAATAGAAAGACAAATGTCACTTTTTTAAAAAACACAGGTTAAAGCGTGACTGGCCACGACTGGCTGGTCAGAGGGATTGATCACTCTTCATGCATTTATTGGATATTTGATTAAATAAATACACTTGATTAAAGCCTGTATCAAAAAAACAGTTGACATGCATTATATGTAATCTACAAACTAATCACTGCTATAACAACTAAAACTTGTGATTTTTATTTCCTGATTATTATAACAGGCACAGGAGTGAGATCTGATCAGTGTGTCACCTGCTCCCTCTTGTGGACAATAATAAGTGTTTCTGCATTTACATTTAAAAATAGCAGTAGGTGCAAAGAGACTAAAATTGAGTCTAATCCTGCTCCTGATGAGCCACTTTCCTGAGTTTAGCTCCAACCTCATCAAAAACACCTGATCGGGTAATCAAGGTCTTCAGGGTTTCTAGAAACTTCCAGTGAGGTGTGGTGGACTCTTTATAGATTAAATAGAAACAGTTTGAATAAGCAAATAAGGTTATTTACATGTTATGTGTTTATCAGTTTGAGTTTGAAGAATTAATAAAGTAACTAATTTCACTATTTCAGTTTCATGTGTTTAATTGCATGACTGATCTCTGACTTTGTGGTTTGTTGAAATTGAAAATTTTCCTCCACTTTTTACCACACCAGTTTATTTCGATACAATTTCCACTTATGAAATTTTAATGGAACTCATTTGAAATCAGCAGCACCTAGTTTAGAACATTTTTTTGGTTCTTGAAATCACGGAAGGTAGTTTTAATAAAGCAAATCTGTTTCCATGAGAAAGACAGAAAAATGTTAAAGCGTTTAAACATGAATTTAAATTAAACTGAATGTCTAAGAGACACAAAACATTATCACACTACTACAAACTTGGTGGATAATCGTTCATTCATTAAAGCCTTGATTCAAATCCCACTATTGCTTGTGTTGAATTGTTATTGATGATGCAGTGAAACTAAACATCTCAAGTTCTGTGGCTCAGTGGTTGATACTTGTCTGTCTTTCACGAAAGTCCAGGTTGTAATCCCATAATATGAATAATTATCATTAACGTTAAATTGCAGTCATTAAATCAGACAAGTGCCCGAAACAGCATTCAGGGTTTCCCATACATTCATTAATTTGTGGCGGGCCGCCACAATATCAACGCTGACCGCCACGGATTGATTTTCAGATTTTTAAACTATTTAATATGGGTAAAATTGTATTTTATTGTAGAGCTGCGCGCAGCTTGCTCCCCCCCTCTCTCTCACACAAACTGACAACGGAGGCGCGCACGAATAGCCCCGCCTCCTCTTCGAGCACAGTCTCAAAACAACATGAGCATGCGTTGGAGGACGGATTGTTGCGGTCACTGCGGAGCTTATTTTCCCAGCGAATATTCCAGAATCAATCCGGAGTTGAATGGTTGTTAATGAACACTGCTGCAAAACAACTCTGATAAGTTATTCTATGTTAAACGCTGTCGCGTTTCCATTAGATTCAGGGTTTCCCGAAGCACTTTGTAACTAAGGCGGCCGCCTAAGCAACACACGTCTTAACTAACGTTACGTCGTCAAAAAATGTATGAGCGAAGCCTGCCTTGTTACTCTGTCCTGTTTATAGCTTAAATTCTCTGCCGGGGGCAGAACTTGGGCCAATATTTCTCGCCGCCATCCTCGGGCCGGGCCCTTGATCTAGAGACGTGCGGCGCGGGACTAGATTTGATGGCCGAGTGCGAGCGGTAATGCACTCACTCTGTGTGTGTGTGTGCGGGCTGTGGGAGAATAAAACGATTCACAGGACTCCCGCAAATTATGAATATCAATGAATAAAACATATAAAAACTAATAAATTGTTATTAATCTATTGCAGAAAAGAACAACTAAACACAATTGAAACGATTTACTGGCCAGAGTTTCTATTTGTAACATGTTTCCAGCGTGAGCGATGTAGCCAATCACAGACATATGTGTTGATTTCTTAAACACGATGACCAATCAGAAGCATTTAAGATAGACTCCTATCACCGCTCAAAACTGACTTTTTGTTCAGTGCTGAATTCTGCATGCTGGCCAATCCTCAAATTATAACAAACAACGTGTAGATATTGTGAAATATTCATTGTGCATTCAGCTTCATTGATAATAACAGAGATGTTTGAGATAGCGATGATGTCAGCTTTTTAGGGATTATTAACATTCAGTCATCATGGCAAAAGTAGCCTGCTTTTCATTTTGTAAATTCACAATGTTGTTTTGCACTTTATTTTGCACTTCATTGTTTTATAGTTGTAAAGTGTTTGTTAAAATTCAGTTGTTGTTTCAGTTGTTATGTTTTGCACTTTTTAGCACAAATAGTTTAAAATATTTGTATAGTTTGTTAAAATTCACATTGCAATTGTTGTTTTGAAAAGCTGGTTATTTATAAATCTAATTTGTTATTTAAATTTAATATAGTGTTTAATAATTGTTACATTTAGTACAGGGCCTGTAGTCTATCACACAAACAAGCCCATATGATGGGGCATTGGAATATTTTTTTCAGAAAGGCCCGTAAAATAAAATGTTCAAACAAAGGGTGCAAAATATGCAACAAGAAGTCTGTGGAGCAGTCATAGACGTGTAGCAATGGCATAGCAATAGCAATGTCTTTAAGTTATCTTACATTATGTGTCAACCCCCCCCCCCCTCCCCAAAAAAAAAACCCCACACCACCACACATAGAATCTAATTCTGTGGGAAACACTGGCATTTCTCAGTGTGAAAGGCACAGTGGCACTGGAGGCTAAACACATGTTCTCTGGCGATGAGGCTGTGATAGAGGCGAGGGTTCAAACCCCTCTATTGTTTACATTAAATTAATGTCATTATAACCAAGAAAGTGACCCAAACGCCAGCCTTGAGTGTGAAAGCCGCAGTGGTGCAGTGGCTAAACACACTCTCTGGTGATAGAGGCGAGGGTTCAAACCTCACTATTGTTTACATGAAATCAGTGTCATTATATCAAACAAAGTGCCTATAATGGCATCTTTAAGTGTGAAAGCCACAGTGGTGCAGTGGTTAAACACACACTCTCTGCTGGTAAAGCTGAGATAGAGACGAGGGTTCAAACCCCAGTTCAGCTTTTAAGTCACAGCTCACATCAGGTGAATAGTGAAATATAAGTTCCAGCACATGTCTCAGTAAGAGATCTGTGGCTCACAGGTAAGAGCGCTGCCTCATGGTTTCAGAGGTTGCTGGTTCAATCCCAGCCAGATCTCCGCGATACGGGTGAATGCTGTATGTGTGAAGGGCCGGGGACGTGTCGGGTCCCCCCCGAACCCCGTAACAATGTACAGCAGGGGTTATGCTTCTTTATACAATGAAAAAAGAATTTTAGCTGACTAAAAATTCTGGCCCGCCGTACCTTCCCCACACTATTTAGGTTCCCATCATTTGCTTTTTAAAGGGGTGACCCTCCAAAGAGAAAATGATGCTAACCTACATGTTTAGTGCCAAACAACAACATTCACACGTTACAAGTCTTACCCGTCCATCAGCAGAAGTCCATCATTACAGTGAATGTCTGTCCACACGACCCAGATCTCTGCTTCTGATGACGGGACGCTCCAAACACATCCTGTATTCTGTAGAGGAAACATAAACACAGTTATTACTTCATCTAAGTTTTAAATAACATAATTTTAATGTTAGTCTAAATTATAGTGGATAAATATAAGATGGCATGGATGTTAACACTGCCTAATAGACATTTCAATATTTTGCACACAGCAACAAACAGCAGGAACATCAAATAGCTATTTTATAATATAAACATCAGCAGGTGACTATTTGAACACTAATAAAGTTAAAGCAGCAATTACTTTCTTCTTCTAAAGCTGTCAGTGAGTTCTGCAAGAGAGCAGCATGTAAACAAAGAATGTGATAAACTTCATAGAAGATGTCTTCATTCATGACTAACTGTCATTTAGCGAGCAGCCTTTTATAACACGATTTTAGGTGAAAAACAGCATCGGGAAATCTGCCTTTTAGTGTTCGCGTGGAAAAGCATAAATAACAACACATTGAATGTGTCATAACATGAATAAACGCACAGAGGCCTGCAATAACATCTCACAAGACAGAATGACCTATGCTTAATTACTTAACTAAAACTAAATAACAAGTACAAGTGCAAGTGCAAAGAATAAATACTTAATAAGGATAATGTAAGAGACATGCAGTGCACTGTGTGTAAGTTAGTTACTTACAGGTGAGTCGCGTGTCACTCGATTCCTGCAGCTTTATCGCAGCGTGTGTCGGTTTTATTTGTTGATGAGCTGGAATATGTGCTGTTTAGTGGCATTAAAACAATGTCACAGAGCTGTCATCCTCAGGATATGTATTTAAAACGGTCTACAACTCCATGTGTTGTTGCAACAAAACAAACGTCAGGTCGTCAAACATCCGAGGTGTCAGACTGAGCGTGAAGCCGCTTACGCCGCCTAGTGGAGCGTAGGAAAACTGCGCTTCCGTTTCTGCCACACAAATAGTGTTAGAATTATAATGCCAGCAGTTTCACAGTTATTTCTAATTTGGTCAATGGCTATATTTTTTTTAAAAGTCATACATACTTTAACATATTCATACTAAAGCAAAAGTCCCAAGTTGTTGTGTTAAATGTGTATAAGGCAAATTACCAAAGGCTCCCTCTTGTGGTCAACAAGTGTATCAACATGAATAAATGAAACGAGTCGACAAACAAGGCGGCCAGTCCAAGGTGAGAGTGAGATTTATTTAATTTAATGTACTTTGCAACAAATGTATCGGTTTGTCGGGGCTTCGACCAGCAGAGAAACACGGGTCTATGAGTTTCAGCAGATTAAACAGATCAGCTCTCAACTTATGGGGTAAAACCGTTGTGTTGAACTCAAAAGCACATGCTCAAAGGTAAACACACAGAAAATACAGGACTGAAGATCTTACAAAAATCTTTTAGTTGGGCAAAGTAGATGTGAATTTGTTTTTGTTTTTGTTAATGTAAATGAATGTGAATCAAAATGACTGTTAAATGACATAAAATGACATATATTATCATAACATAATGCTAATGTTTTTAAAGGTGTCTCCTGTTAAATCTTGTAACTGGTTTTCACAGCAGGAGATCAGATGGATTCACCGGCTCCTCCTTGAGGAGAATCTGATACTGAGCGCTTCTCAATGCATGTCCTGCTCTGAGTCTCTATCTGAAGCTCTGGCTTATTGTGGATGGAGGAGGGCGACAGTGAGCAGGGGAATATATTCACCACTCGGATGTTAGGGGGTTGTAAAGTCAGCCTAACTGATCTCTACAGAAATAGAAAGACAAATGTCACTTTTTTTAAACACAGGTTAAAGCGTGACTGGCCACGACTGGCTGGTCAGAGGGATTGATCACTATTCATGCATTTATTGGATATTTGATTAAATAAATATACTTGATTAAAGCCTGTATCAAAAAAAAAAAACTGTTGACATGCATTATATGCAATCTACAAACTAATCACTGCTATAACAACTAAAACTTGTGATTTTTATTTTTCTGATTATATAACAGGCACAGGAGTGAGATCTGATCAGTGTGTCACCTGCTCCCTCTTGTGGACAATAATAAGTGTTTCTGCATTTACATTTAAAAATAGCAGTAGGTTGAGTCTAATCCTGCTCCTGATGAGCCACTTTCCTGAGTTTAGCTCCAACCTGATCAAAAACACCTGATCGGGTAATCAAGGTCTTCAGGGTTACTAGAAACTTCCAGTGAGGTGTGGTGGACTCTTTATAGATTAAATAGAAACAGTTTGAATAAGCAAATAAGGTTATTTACATGTTATGTGTTTATCAGTTTGAGTTTGAAGAATTAATAAAGTAACTCATTTCACTATTTCAGTTTCATGTGTTTAATTGCATGACTGATCTCTGACTTTGTGGTTTGTTAAAATTGAAAATTTTCCTCCACTTTTTACCACACCAGTTTATTTCGATACAATTTCCACTTATGAAATTTTAATGGAACTCATTTGAAATCAGCAGCACCTAGTTTAGAACATTTTTTGGTTCTTGAAATCACGGAAGGTAGTTTTAACAAAGCAAATCTGTTTCCATGAGAAAGACAGAAAAATGTTAAAGCGTTTAAACATGAATTTAAATTAAACTGAATGTCTAAGAGACACAAAACATTATCACACTACTACAAACTTGGTGGATAATCGTTCATTCATTAAAGCCTTGATTCAAATCCCACTATTGCTTGTGTTGAATTGTTATTGATGATGCAGTGAAACTAAACATCTCAAGTTCTGTGGCTCAGTGGTTGATACTTGTCTGTCTTTCACGAAAGTCCAGGTTGTAATCCCATAATATGAATAATTATCATTAACGTTAAATTGCAGTCATTAAATCAGACAAGTGCCCGAAACAGCATTTCTCAGTGTGAAAGGCACAGTGGCACTGGAGGCTAAACACATGTTCTCTGGCGATGAGGCTGTGATAGAGGCGAGGGTTCAAACCCCTCTATTGTTTACATTAAATTAATGTCATTATAACCAAGAAAGTGACCCAAACGCCAGCCTTGAGTGTGAAAGCCGCAGTGGTGCAGTGGTTAAACACCACTCTCTGCTGGTAAAGCTGAGATAGAGGGCAGGGTTCAAACCCCATTCAGCTTTAAGTGACAGCTCACATCAGGTGAATAGTGAAATATATAAGTTCCAGCACATGTCTCAGTAAGAGATCTGTGGCTCACAGGTAAGAGCGCTGCCTCATGGTTTCAGAGGTTGCTGGTTCAATCCCGGCCAGATCTCCGCGATACGGGTGAATGCTGTATGTGTGAAGGGCCGGGGACGTGTCGGGTCCCCCCCGAACCCCGTAACAATGTACAGCAGGGGTTATGCTTCTTTATACAATGAAAAACGAATTTTAGCTGACTAAAAATTTTGGCCCGCCGTACCTTCCCCACCTATTTAGGTTCCCATCATTTGCTTTTTAAAGGGGTGACCCTCCAAAGAGAAAATGATGCTAACCTACATGTTTAGTGCCAAACAACAACATTCACACGTTACAAGTCTTACCCGTCCATCAGCAGAAGTCCATCATTACAGTGAATGTCTGTCCACACGACCCAGATCTCTGCTTCTGATGACGGGACGCTCCAAACACATCCTGTATTCTGTAGAGGAAACATAAACAAACACAGACATTAGTCCATGTAGTATATGTACAGTTTTTATAATACCTAATATACACATTGTATATAATTTAGATGCAAAAAAGAATACAACTTAAATTTAATTAATGAAATTAGATTTTAAAAGTCGAAAAACAATTACAAATATTATTCATTAAAATCTGATCATAAAAGTGTCTAGAAAACACACAGATATAGGCCTATTAATGATTAAAATCAGAATTTAAAAGGTTGTTTAAATAAAATAAATAATGACACATGACATTAGATTACTGACACAATGATATAGACCAAACTGGTGGTTCATTAAACAATCTACAATGTTATTAATTCAAATAATTCTTTGGAAAACAACAAACTAACATATTACACAGCCTGAAGTGATGCAAAATCCTGATGGGTGTAATGTTCACTATAATGTTCAGCAAATACAGCAGATAATATTATACTTCAGTAATACTGTATCAATAATAATGGTTAATCTACTGTCTACTTTCTCTGTTTCAGCCTCTGGTCAATTTGCTGCAGGATAATGAGCAAAACAAAAAACAAATATATGTTGGTCTATATATATATATATAAGTTAGAATTGTACAGATTTGTCCATTTAGAGCTAAAATGAGATTTTCCTTCACAATACACAACTCTAATCCTAAAAAGACAGGTTTCCTGCACATGGTTTTCATTGTAAGCAAAAGCACTGCAGTTCTGCAAAATTATTGATTAATGTGTTCTTCTAAAGCTCTGACAGCGAGTTCAGCAAGAATGTAACGTTAAAGGATTTAAATAAAGTATGTGATAAACCTAGAACATGTGACTGCCTTCAGCTTAACTATCAAACAACACTTGGTTAAAGATCCCAAACACTTTACCCATGCCATGTGTACTAGTTACACGTTTACAAGTTTACAAGAGAGATGCACTGTATAAGAAGTATACTTACAGGTGAGTCTCGTGACACCCGACAGCGCTGCCTCATGGTTTCAGAGGTTGCTGGTTCAATCCCGGCCAGATCTCCGCGATACGGGTGAATGCTGTATAGGGCCTGGGATGATTCGGCAAAACAACAACATTCACACGTTACAAGTCTTACCCGTCCATCAGCAGAAGTCCATCATTACAGTCAATGTCTGTCCACACTACCCAGATCTCTGCTTCTGATGACTGGACGATCCAAACACATCCCGCATTCTGTAGAGGAAACATAAACAAACACAGACATTAGTCCATGTAGTATATGTACAGTTTTAATAAAATACATATTATACATTAAATATATGTATATAATTTAGATGCAATAATTTAGGGCAATAGAATATATACACTACCGGTCAAAAGTTTTAGATCGGTAAGATTTTTTATGTGTTTTAAGCTTTCCATTTCAGATCAATTCTGTTCTTTTGAACTTTCTATTCATCAAAGAATCCTGACATAAAAATGTAAAAAACTGTTTTCAACATGGATAATAATCATAAATGTTTATTGAGCATCATATTATAATAATTTCTGTAGGATCATGTGACACTGAAGACTGGAGTAATGATGCTGTAAATTCAGCTTTGATCACAGGAATAAATTACACTTCACTATATATTCACACAGAAAACCGCTGTTTTAAATTGTAATAATATTTCACAATATTACTGTTTTTTTTTATTTTTTATCAAATAATTGCAGCCTTGGTGAGCAGAAGAGACTTCTTTTAAAAACATAAAAAATCTTACCGATCTAAAACTTTTGACCGGTAATGTATGTTAAAGATTGATTTAAAACCAGTGATATTGGAGGACTGACATTTGTGTATTTAAATGACATTACACTCGTTATGAATATAGACAAAATAACTAGAATGTACCTTTTGGAACTAAGTCATTTAAATTTGTCCTGTGGTGGTAAAAAATGTTTAGGAAATTCTTAAATTAAGGGGTAGTACTTTGACATCATATTTGTACTTTTTTATATTTTTTGTTTATTTACAGAAAGTTGCAAACAAAATTGTGGGGGGAAAAGTGACAAGAAAATTATAAAAGGATTCTTAAAAGCACATTATATGGTTTATCTAAAAATGTATACATTTAATAAAATATGTACAAATAAATATTACAAATGGACAATAAATATATATTGTTTTGGATCAGATAAAGCGACCTGTTAAACGAACACTCCCTGCTTTCTCTTTTCTGAATTGTCATTGGTTATAAAACAAAAAATCACGCCCTTTAGGGAAAAACAAACGAATCCGGAACTTTCATTGGTCAGATTTAGCTAGGGCAGATTTGCAATCGATCACATTGTTTGACAGCACGTAAACACACCCACCAAAACCAGCTTTTTTTTTTTTTTTTTTTTTTTTTTTTTTTTTTTTTTTTCGAAGTGTTTCACTAAGTGTTTTTTTTTTTTTTTATTGCAATATGAACAAACAGAACAAGTCGTTACATTAGTATACGTTCAGAATACATTAAGAGATGACATGTGAAAGAAATTTAAGTCTATTCAACAATAGTCTTAAAAAGGAAAAGAGAAGAAAGAAGAAGAAAGAAGAGGGCACAAAAGGAAATAAAACATTAAGGGACAACATTAAACATGGCACAAATTCTAGATGTTTTCATTGCTTTCTTGTTAACAGAAGTTGAAATTGTATTGATATACAACTTCAATTCTTCTTTGAAAAAGCTAAAGTGGGGTTTACTTTTCATATATTTACATTTATGGATATGAAACTTTCCAATATATAAAAGAAGGTTTATACAAAAACATGCATTAATTAGATTCTTGTCTTTGACATAAAACCCAAAAAGAATGTGTCTATATAACAAAGAAAAATTACAAAAAATCTTTTGGACAATCAGAGCATCAATATTATTCCAGAAAGACCGAGTAAAAGGACATTCCCAAAACAAATGATCAACAGTTTCAGAGGAGGCTTCACAAAAAGAGCAGGAAGTATCAATATCACTTCTAAATTTCTTTAAAAAGTATTTAACTGGATAAAATCTATGAATAATTTTATAGGATATTTCTTTAACTTTGTTTGTTAGAAACAATTTCTGAGGAAGTGACCAAACATATGACCATTTAATATCATCAAAAAGGTTATTCCAATAAGAAATGGAGGAAGGAATTGAAGTAACGGGGTCCAAAAATAATGACCTAATTTTATAATTGGATTTATGCACCGAAAAACAAATAGAACCAACCACAGTGGATTCAGGGCTAGGGGGATCAACAGAAGTCACTGTGGCACTATTATTGTTTCTAAACAGCATACAGATTTCCAAAGAGATGGCCTTAAAAACTATATTAAATTCTTTACTAGATACTGGGAATTGGTGTCTTGAAGCAAAATCGGAATAAGTAAATAAATTACCATCACTATCAAATAGCTGGTTTACTAACATCACTCCATTATTGAACCAGTTTTCAAGAAATAAAGATTTCCTCTTATGTAGAATATTACAGTTGTTCCAAATTAAAAAATTGTGTGGCGAGAAATTATGCTTGTAAATAAGTCTCCAAGCCATAAGCATCTGCTGATGATAATTGGAAAGTTTGACAGGAAGTTTACTAACTGAATAATTGCACATTAAAAGAAAATGTATACCTCCTAATTGAGAAAAGATATATCTTGGGATTATACTCCAAATAGAAGATTGATTGTGAAGGAAACGTTTAAGCCAATTAATTTTTAAGGTATTGTTAAGAGAATCAAAATCAATGAAATTTAAGCCACCTTTATTATAAGAATTCAAAATAACTGACTTTCTAATATAATGAGTTTTATTTTTCCAAAGAAATTTGAGCAACATTACATCAATCAACTTACAAGTTGATTTATCCACAAATAAAGACTGAGCAGCGTAGGATAAGCGGGAAATCCCTTCTGCTTTAGTAAGCAGAGTTCTGCCTTTCAAAGATAGATCTCTTAACAACCAAAGGTTAAATTTTTTTTTTGTTTTCTCCACAACTGAATTAAAATTCATCTGACATCTTAGTTTAGTATCTTTTATTATTTTTATTCCTAAATAGGTGACACTTTCTTTGATGGGAATGTTTGAGATAGAGGTTGCAGCACATTTTTTAATCGGGAGTAATTCGCATTTATTAATATTAAGCAAAAGGCCAGAAGCATTAGAGAAAGACTGAAGAGAGGTTAAAGCAATTGGGATCTGAGAGACATCTCTTAGAAACAATGCTGTATCATCTGCCAGTTGGCTAATAATCAATTCCGTACCAGCAATAGAAATTCCCTTCACAGGGCTCTCTTTAATATGTAAATTTAAAAATTGTGTAGCTATTAGAAAAAGATATGGGGAAATGGGGCAACCTTGTCTTACACCACGCTTTAAAAAAAACCTAGGAGAGGTGCCATTATTGAGTCGGATAGAGCTATTACCATTACAGTAAAGCATTTTAATACATTTGCAAAAAAAATTACCAAAACCCAATCTGTGCAGAGCTTGTAACATAAATTCGTGTTCTAAGCAATCAAATGCTTTATAATAGTCAAGAAAGAGGATAAAACTATCAGTAGAGATAAGGTCTGAATAATCCAACAAGTCAAAAATCAAGCGTATATTATTAGAAATATGTCTTTGATGCATAAAACCTGATTGGCACTCATCTATTATATTATTAAGAATAAGTTTTAGCCTCTTTGCTAAAACTAAGGCAATAATTTTATAATCGGTATTCAATAAAGAAATCGGGCGCCAATTTTCTAATAAAAGGGGATCTCTATTGGGCTTAGGAATCAAAGTTATTAGCCCTTGACATAAAGAAGGAGGAAGCGTGGTTTTCTCAATACTCTCTAAAAACATTTTATGTAAAAAAGGTGCTAATTTTTGACTAAATGCTTTATAAAGCTCTGCAGATAGCCCATCAGTACCTGGGGATTTGTTACTTTTTAAATTATTTATAGACTCAAGAATTTCTGAAAGACTAATGGGTGCATCACACAGACTACAATCTTCATTATTAATTGGTTTTATGTGAGATAAGGACTCAAAAAATTCCGTGGTGGACTCCTGGCAAAATTTAGAAGAATATAAATCATTGTAAAATTTAGCACAAAAGTCTGCAATTATCTTAAAGTCACCAGTTACATTCCCATCAATACATAGTTGCTGAATATAATTTTTAACTCGCTGCCTCTCTAACCTAAAAAAATAGGCAGAACTCTGCTCACCTTCCTCTAACCAATTCCGTCGAGATCTGATGAAGGCGCCTTCAGCCTTCCGTTTATATAAATCCTCTAAATTATGTTTTTGATCAACAAGCTCAATTTTTTCTGAGTCTGTAAGATCATCTACATTTTTACATGATAATGCCGAAATTCTAGCCATAATCTGGTTTTCATTACTTTTTCTTAATTTTGCTAACAAACTACTGTATTTTCGACAATACTTCCCAATTTCGTATTTAAGAAGTTCCCAATTAATGCAAAAAATATTCTCTTTATTAGCTTTATGCCAATAAAATGAAATTAAGTTATCAATCTTAGTGAGAACTTCGTTGTGTTGAAGAATAGAGGTGTTAAGTTTCCAATATGAGGATCTTTTACTCAGTGATGGAGCAGATACAAACGGAATACAGATAGAAATGGCCTTATGGTCAGAAAACAGTGAGGGAAGTATATCAGTCTTTATATTTGATAACTCTGCTGAGGTCAACCAAAAATCAAGTCGGGATTGTCTAGAAAGGGAATTATTGTTCCATGTGAATACTTTTTGCAAGGGATGGGTTTCTCGCCACACATCAACAACAGAAAATTTTTGCATAAAGGATAATAAATACTCAGAATTAGTATTAGTAGATTGGGGGGGCCATCTATCCAATGTACAATTCAAAAAACATTAAAGTCACCACCAAATATTAAGGAAGAATTAGGAAATTTAGATAACATATGATAAATACGCATTCCTAATTTATTAAAAAAAAACATATTATCTTTTGGTGAATTATATCCATAGATATTAGCAGTAATACAAGTCATATTTGCAAACTGAAAAGCAAGTATAACGTAGTGACCATTGATGTCACAATCAGTAGCCAGAATCTTTCCACCAAAATTATTTTTTAAAATACAAACTCCAGCAGAATATTCATTACCATGAGACATCCACATTTCCAACCCCCATTGTGATCTCCATAAATTGACATCTTGTAAAGTTGAATGAGATTCTTGTAAAAAACAAAAATCTGTGTTGAGACTTTTAAGATACAGAAAGACTGCTTTACGCTTAAGAATGTTTCGTAGCCCTCTACAATTTAAAGAAATAACAGATAAGGACATAGAAGAATAAAGAGAAGAAGAGAAACAGAACAATATTAGAAAAAATAATTAGTTCTAAGAACAAGTATAAGGACTAAGTCACCGAGACAGAGAACCTAACCGGTCAGAACAAGCAAGGAATGAGGTCAACAATCCCTTCATTTATCTATCTAGAAAATAAATATGTACAATTGAGGAACAACTACTATAATTACCCTTTTAAGGGTTGAAATAATTCACATTATTTAACGTTACTTAAAACGAAGAAAGTCTGAATAATCCTATTACTTTTAAGTGGATGTAAACAAAAAAAAAAAAAAAAAAAAAAAAAATTATATATGTATATATATATCAAAGTGGATAACGGCATTTTGGATCAAAGTGGAGGTTCCAGAATTCACACATATCAGATCCAAGGTCAGGTCACCGTCAGCGTAGCATCAGTCAATGCGGAATTCAAATCCGTTAACGTTACATTTTAAGCAGAAGGAAATATTTCCGTACCATCCACAAATGCTCGTCCGCCGACGAAAAAAGCTCTTTTGTTCTCTTTACGGGCCTTTTCAACTATGGGCCAAAGCGTAATCCTCCTCGCTCTATCGGCCGGTGACAGATCTTCCGTGATTTTCAGTCGGTTCTCAATCAGAAACTCCGCGTCCTTGGCGGCACGCCAGACAGCATCTCGGTAAAAACGCGAGGTGAATTGGAAGATGATTCCACGAGCTTTATTATTTGAATTAACACGGCCAAGTCGGTGTGCCACATCAACTACTTCCGGGAATTTATCTTTAAATTGTGGTAGAAGACGTTGGCACACGTTGATAACCTCATGACGGACGTTTTCTCTTTCTTTCTCTGGAATACCGTGGATTCTCAGGTTCCATCTGCGTGTGTAGGCTTCTAGATGAGCCAGGCGATTTTCTCGCTCAGTGGAGTTGATTTCTTCTTTCTTTGCGCGCGAGTCAATGGAATCAACTCTTTTTTTCAAACTTTTAACTTCGCTGCAAACAAACTCAATGGTTTCCATCATACCAGAGATTCGTTCTGTATTCCTACAGATCTCTTCCTTCATGTCTTTAATCACCCGCGAGTTCTCGCCAATCAACTTTTCCAAACCGTCTGATCTGTTTTTCACCAACTGAGAGAGCTCAGAGAGTTGTGTGGAAATACTTGCCGCATTAACGTTATCAGTTCTTCGAAGTTTAACGGCCGGGGAACTGCACGGAGTGTCGGGAAGCGGCGGAATCACCTCCTCCATCAGCATAATTCCAGACTCATCATTTTGTTCACAATAATCATGCAAACTGTCCTTCAATACCCCGGATGCAGGATAAACTGCTTGTTTATCGTCTCCTGTGCTAGCAGGAGTATCCGGCACTGCTTTCCCTGACTTCTTCGAACCTTTCCTCTTTTCAGATCCTCCCATTATTGTTGTTCCAAGAATTCAAAACATTAATTAACGAAAATTCTCAAAAAAACCCCCCTCAAAAGTTCGTTATAAATACTATAAAACAGTTTGGGATTGCCGAGCTCACAAACGTACATGTGATCAGGGCGCCATCTTGCACGCCTCCCCGTTTCACTCACCAAAACCAGCTTTTCATCGCTTGATTTACAAAACATCCCTCTGCATCACAAATAGTGGATTCAAAGATTACTGTCTTTGCGTTTTGTGAGAACTTTAGATCACATGTGCACAATGACAAGTTTTCTCTGCCTGCCAAATACATTGATATTTTCATTTTGAATATTTACGAAGCTTCTTATTTATAATTTTATAAATGTTTGAGGCATAATTTCTTTCACTACGAGTTGAAACCATAGGTTGAAACAGCCTTTATTAAACTTTTCAAAGCGGGGAACTGCTGCTGTAAGACTTGGCCAAGTTACAAACAGTTACAAACACACAGTTTGTTTGTTAACGAGGGTGAACCACATACCGATTAATGCGACACACACACATGTCTTTAAAACATCATATTTTCGATAAACGTGTTATGTGGAAATGTAGTGTTTTTCATGACTCACATGGACGTGATCGGTGTGTGGCATTTGAAGGTTCTAATCTACTACATCCGATCAGTCGATTCGAATGGACTCTGGGTTAAAGTGAATGCGGATACTGTCGCCTAGTGGAGCGGATGATAAACTGCAGATACGTTTCTTCCATGAGTCGTATAGTACCAAGTACCAACCGACTCAAACTTGCTCCATTGACTATATTCCGAAACGACACATACATACGTTAACATTTTCATACTCAAGCAAAAGTCCATATTCGTTATGTTACACGTGACGTGTTTAAGGGCAATTAACAAATAAGTGATCGTCTGCCCCCTCTTGTGGTCAATGAGCTTATCATCATCATTAAATGAAACGACAAACCCAAGGTGGTCAGTCAAGGTGAGAGGACTGAGATTTATATTCATGTATGTAAAGACAAAATTATGATTTTGTCAAGGTCTCGACCAGCTAACAGCATAGTTTCAGTAAATTATCCAAATTAGCTCGCAAATGATGGGGTTAGACGACATATATTATGATGATGTGTTCAACTCAGTCACATGCCTAAAGTGTAAACTTGTATTTTTATTTTTTATCCCTTAATGCATTTTGAGAGAGAGAAGAGAGCAAAGTGTCAGTAGAGAAGCCTGTCATAATATGAAAGGAAAGGTAAAAATACACTAGTTTGCTCCCCAAATCATGTATAACTTACAATCTTCACACAATTCTTAAAGCATACTCTTACCTTCTTTCAAGGCTTCTGGTTCAAATTCCAAAAGGCAATGATTTTTGTATTGTAATACGCACTTTTTATTATAAAAGTGTACAACTTTTGTCAAGAGTGCAAACTAAACAAACTTTTCACATAGGCAATCTCCTAAAGCATAAGGTCTTAGCATTTTACTTAACAAAAAATGATTTTCAGGTGCGTGTACTTTAAGGTGCTTTGGATAATTAAGCATGTGTCAAAGATTGTAACCCCAAAATATTTTTTCAAATAGTACATAGAAAGAACCTTCACAGTTTTTGTTTTATTTCCAAAATATTCTTCTTTTTTCATTTGTGCTTTTTATTTAAAACATTGTGTGTTGGACATTATTAATGCCTATAGTACAAAATAATTAAGAGACTGCTAGTAAACAAGTTCAAAACCTTTACACATTCATTTACTCTCTCTCATCCAGAGGTAAACATGCATACACAACCTCAATATTCAGATTGATTTCTGAACTGATTGATTGTCTACGTTAGCACTTCACTGTCCCATGACGTGGAGTTCACAGTGTCCTCTCGTGTTCTCAAAGAGAACTGCACCAGGAATGTCCGACTGCTTTGTTGCTGGAGATTTAAATAATTACATAGCATAACTGGCTTTGTGATTTCAGCTGTCCTGGAGAAGGTCATAGGATCCACTGGAAATCACTTGATGCTTGTCTTCACCCTTTTGCAAAAGACGAAACAGATCCATTTTATAATGAACATCAATGTGAACACATTTATTCAAGGAAAAAGTATATTGTTGTAAGACATGATAAAAATTACTAGCATTTAACCAACAATAAACGTATATCCAGCTAACAATTTTTGGTTCTCAAAATGTTCTGGGAACATGGTTTTCAACCTTAAAATAACCACTAGAGAACGTTTTGTGTATGTTCTTTTTACGTTATTTTAAAAACAAAAAAACAATTATAGATAGATAACAAGTATAGAATGTTCTGTATAGATTCTTTTGAGGTTTTTACACACACAAAAATTCCCTGCAATGTTCTGAGGGGGTTAGTTTATGGTCTTAAAAATAAAACCTAAAAACCATTAGAGAAAGTTATGTATAGGTTAATTTTAGGATATTACAACAACAACAAAAACTGGGAAATATTAGGGAAACCTTCTTCTTTTTTTTCTGGTTAAAAGCTGCTTTACTTACGTTTGAATCACTGATCGTCGGAGTTTGTTCTTTTGTGGCAGGTACAGCAGAGTCATATAGAGGATTACTGATGTTTGGACTGGATTCTGATGGGTTCACATCTTCCCCCTCATCCTCCTAACATTATAATAATTCAAATAATTATATATAAACACACCACATATAGACAAAAATGATGTATATGTAATAGGGCTGTCAATCAATTTAAATATTTAATTGCAATTAATCTAATACACAAATCTTACAAACACATCCTTTTTGTGGATAATGTTCAGTAGAATCATTTTGTTAAACCTTGAGATTATTTTTTTCCCATAAATAGTGAACTTTGACAGCCTTAATATATAGACGTGAACACAAACAAGATGCATAAACAAAGATTACCTTAAAATAGTGGAACTGGAATGGCTTTGTTTTTTGTGTGTAGAATTTGTATCCCACAAATCCAGTTGCTACGATGAGGATGATGAGCCCCAGGACGCCGATGCCCATCCCGGCCTTATGAGCCGGGTGGATGGATGGAGGTGGAGGAGGAGGTGCTTTTAATGGGCCCTGGAGAACATGGATGACCCCATTGGATGCAAAAATGTCGGAGTCTATGACATAACGGTCATTGATGTATCCTGAGGAGGTCTAAAGAAGGAGAGAGTGATGACAAGCAGATCAAAGAGAGTGTGTCCATTTAACTCAAATTAAGTAATGAAGTAACTTATATCCTCACCATTACTTGAGGGTTCTGGAGATCCGGGATGCTGGTGATGGTCAGGCTATGTCCCAGTCGTGTTCGGACATGAGTGATGTTAATAAGTGCCTGCAGTAGCAAAGCCCTCCCATCCAGTAGATGGTGCTCTATGTCTCTGCCGCTCAAAGTCTGTTGAACACATAAGGGACATTAAACAAGAGGGTCTGCAGAAAATTTTAGAGTTGACATTTTTACATTTACATTACATTTTTTGTACAAAGTTTATTTTACATTTAACTTTAAATTTAGAACGAATGGCAAAAAAAAAAAATTAAAAGTATAATAGGTGGATGTGTGAGTCACCTGGTTGCTATAGAGGCCGTCATTATCAGGTACAAACAGAGTGGACTGGATAGTAATATTACTTAGACGATTCACAAACTCTTTCCTGATGCAGAAGTTGAATAATTCAGGATTTGCTGAAAAAGGCAGAGCAGTCAGATGGCTACATCCTAGAAGATTCACCATGCCCATAAATAAATCATTTCCATGATTTAACAAAAAAAAATCACATTTCAGCTTTTAAACCCTCAATAAAGCTTTGCCCCATCGACATCCATTGTAAGTCCATTACAGCAAAAATGATTATTTTTTACACACTGAGCGATGAGTCAAAATGATTACCAGTAATTCTGTCGATAGCTGAAGCTCTACTCACAGAAAGGAAGTTAGACAGGGTTGGTCTGGTTGAGAGAACCTGCAGCAAGTTTCCTGTACAGGAGTATCCGTCCCCAATGTAACCCGTTTTACACTCACACTTAACATCTGAAACACACACAATCCGTCTAAACCCAAGCTTGTCCCTGCCTGTATACACTGCTTCACATATGTCTCATGAGGACTCTTACCTCTCACTCTATAGCAGAATGTGTCCCACGTCTCACTCAGGTTATTGCGAATGCCATAGTCCACAATACCCACATGTCCAAAGCCACATTTTGGGTTAGCGGAGCTCATGGGATACGCTACCCTCGCTTTGTCAAGCCAGCCTGCTGCGCACAAGTTATAACCTGCCTGCAGGACAAGCGTAAGAGAAAAGACACACGTTAACTTTCATAAAATGGGCCCTAATGTACAGCAGTCTAAAATGTTTGTGTTAGCTACTTTAGGAGCAGCACCTGCTGGGCATATGACAGCTGTGTGTAGGTAGCGATAGTTCCTCCTGCCTCTTTACAGGCCTCCTGCGCCATTGTGTAGTTGAGTTTGTATGTTCCCTTTGAGGGACGATAATGGAAAACCCTAAAGTTTTATCTAAACAAAGGAAAAAAATCATTAACTTTGTATCAAAATCCAGTGAGCTGCCTACCTAGACAACAGGCATTATCATCACACTTGCCCTGGTTACTGCATCCTGGGCCCCCAGGACATGCTGGAGAACAGGATAATGTTCTTCAACAGGAAAAATCATATTTTTTATATCGTTTTTACCTCTTGTAATCACAGCCACCCCTCAGATCACTTGGACGTGGCTGTGATTACAAGAGGTAAAAACGATATAAATACTGTTCGTTTTCTCACACAAACCACTCGTTTCGTGTCTTAGGCCATCAACGTGTACTTACATTTACGAGTCATTAAATCATGTTTAATTGGACTTCTCTGTGTATGCTCTTTGAGAGAGTGACCATAGACCTGCATTATATGACTGACAGACAAGAACGGTTCGACCTAAAAATATCAAAATTGAAACTACTGCGGAAACAGACACCTACATCTTGGATGCCCTTGAGGTAAGCTAAAACATACCAAAAATGGTACCAAAGTGAATTATCCCTTTAAGTCTATTCCACAAGCATAAGGTACTTTGTTTAGGCTAATTTCATAGACATCATGTATTCTTTGTCGAGAATATATACAGGCTGAGAGAAATGTTGATTATAAATATGTCATTCAGTATTGAAAAAGCTTTTATTATAAATAACTATTTTTAAATGTAAAATAATTCAAATTTATTACATTTAAATTCAAGTAATGAATTAAATAATAAATGAATTGATTAAATAAATTAACTGATTGATTAAGTTATTAATAATGCTTATTATTATCAATGCTGAAAAGTTGTTTTGTTTTGCCTTTAAAAGAAAAGAAAAATGCGTACCCTAAACTTTTGAATGAAAGTGTATCACAGGTTCCACAAAAATAGTAAGCAGCAAAAACAATAATATTATTACCAAATAAGCGTATTAGAATGATTTCAAAGGGGTCATGTGACACTGAAGACTGGAGCAATGATGCTGAAAATGAAGCTTTTTAAATGAAAAATAAAGTAACATTTATAAAAGCATGAGTTATATGCAGAATACACACCATCATAGTGCAGGTCCGTGCACTGAGCATTTGAATTGCACTGTCCGTTTTCTTGTAGACACCGATTGACTGGCAACAGCTTTGCTTCGCAATCAGTCCCATCACCGATGTAGTTGTCTTTACACTCACATTTCCTCTTGCCCTGGTGACCAACACGCATTACATATGCTTACAGATGTGTAAACCCCACTTATAAAGACCACATTCAGTTTAAAGAGCTGTAATGAAAGAGAAAGTTCTGCTTACAGCTCCGGTCATGGTGCAGGTAGCGTGTTCGTGACACCCGCCATTTTCACCATCCGCACAGGGGTCGACGGGTGTGCACACGAACCCATCGCCGGAGTAACCTTTGAAACACGTGCAGCTGACCTTCTCCCCCTTCTGACTGCACTTAGCATCCTTAGAGCAGCCGCCGTTCCAGTACTTGCACATATTGGCCACTGCAGGACAGATAGAAGTTAGTGGACAGTTTCTACTCTTGTTTTATCATCATTAATACTATTGCTATTGAGATCATCATGTATGTACCTGTACAGGTGATACCATCTCCTTCATAGAAGGGTTTACAGATACAGGTATTATTCTCCATGCAGACACCCTTCTCATGGCAAGCCGGATTGCAAACAGGACCATCAGCTGTAACATCAGAAATACATGCAGAGTAGGGGTGTAACAATATATCGTGCCACAATATATCGCAATACAAAAATGCAACAATACGTATCGGGGATAGTGACGATATGTATCGTGGATAGTCCCCCCCCCCAAAAAAAAACATTTACTGTGTGAAAAAAAATAATCAAGTTTTCAGAGTTTTAGTTTCAGTACTACATTAAACTACTATATATAATGTTGAATATAATGGAATGGGGAATATTTGTGGGTCCTGATAATACCAAATGTCTTATGTTACCTGACCAGTAAAAAGTGTCCAACAATATTTTAAATATATCTACTCAGTGAAAAAGTGAAAGAATATTTGTCTAAAATAATTCTGTTTTTTCAGCTTCAGAATCATATATATTTTTATTCTGGTGTTTCTATTGTCCTTGGGTTAAACGCACAGAGTCCAAGTCTATTCATTTAAACCCACAATGTAATATCAAATTTAGCATTTTAATCAACAGTACATTTTTTGTTAACCTTTTATCATATGTCTTGGAGTATCGCAATAATATCGCATTGTGAGTTCAGTATCGTGATATGTATCGAATCGTGACATGAGGGTATCGTTACACCCCTAATGCAGAGTGAACTGGACTTGCCAGTATAAAAGAATGCTTGTCTTTCTCTAGTGTGTTATATAACCCCAAAACAAAAAGAGTAATGAGAAGGTCCGTACCTAATTTGTTCTCACACTGTGGACCAGTCCAGCCCTCTTCACAAAAACATGAACCGGTACCTTTAGGACCCTCATCACATGACCCATGTTCTGTGCAGTTGCACGCTAAGGAAGAGAGGAAATAAACCAACTATACATACATGCGCACATACATATACATATAATTGTTTTGAAAAATGTTACCTTTGCAATCCGGTCCAAAATGGCCATCCACACAAAGTTCACAGGCTACACCTATAAATCCAGCATCGCAAGTGCAGGTGCCATTGCCTAAATGATCCTCGTCGCACTTGCCGTGGTTACTGCAAGGGGATCCTGGACCCCCAGGACATGCTGGAGAACAGGATAATGCTCATCAACTGGCAAAATAATTGTTTTTCTAAATACAGTGGCTAGAAAAAGTCCACACACCCAGTTAAAATGAGGTTTTTGAGATGTAAAATCGGCATATAGCAATAGTTCGAACTGGGATATATGACAACAGTTTACTGTGAAGAATAGTACAGCGAGACACTGCTTACCAAGACAGTCCCTGCCGTAGTACCCTGAACAGCACTTAGGCTTCCATACGACCATACTACACGTTGACTGACATCCTGGAAACCTAGACATCATCAAATCTGGAAGGACACACTTTTGTTCTCCCTAGATTGAAAGCACAATTTAAAAAAGCATTATCTGATTAACTGAATTCGATTTTTTATTTTTGTCTCTTATGTTCACAAAGGTACAGTAAAAACAGTAATATTGTGAAACATTAGTACAATGAACTGCTTTCTATTTAATATATTTTCAAATGTAATTTATGCCTGTGATGGCAAAGCTGAATATTCAGCATCATTACTGCAGTCTTCAGTGTCACATGATCCATCAGAAATCATTCTAATATGCTGATTTGCTGCTCAAGAAACATTTAATATTATTATCAATGCTGAAAACAGTTGTGCTGCTTAATATGTTGTGGGATTTTGTTTTGTTTTGTGGTAATGCATTTTTTTCACAATTCTTTGATGAATAGAAAGTCCAAAATAACAGCATTTATTTGAAGCAGAAATATTTTGTAACATTATAAAAAATATATATTTTTTCAATAAAAAATATAAATATATTTTTTATTTCAAATATAAAAAAACATTATAAATGTATTTTCTTTAGTGTCACTGACCAATTTAATGCATAATTTGCTGAATATAAGTATTGTATCTTACTGACCCCAAACTTTTAACCGGTAGTGTATATCCATTTATAAATGGACAGTCTTATGAGACAAAAACACTGATTACTCATGATTTTTAGTTTAGTAAACAAAAATATCAAATTTTAGTCTAAAAAAAAAAAAACGCTTTCCAGACTGAGAATGTCCCTCCCCCAATTCCACCTGTGTGATAGTAGCAAATAATGGATCATATAGTAGTTGTGACAAAACTAAAGGCTTTTGGCTATTTAAAAAAAAAAACAAGGGACTATCCCTTCATTATGTCCTGCTCTAACTTCCTAAATAGGAAATATATCAATGGAGGAAAAAATGCTATTTTACCCTATTTTTGTACAATAAGTACAATCAATTTTACAATAAATCCATGACAACTAATAAGAGCTGAATAGATACCATATATGGTAAATTATGGTTTACCATTATGGTAAACATATTCTTAATATTCTTTTCATAATATACTAATTTAAGGTTTAGCTTCAGATGAAGATGAAAATTACCTTTGGCTTGCTTCCAGGCGGGCAATCCGACACACGCGACCACAATACCTGCAAGCCAACTAAAAAAAAACACAATGTTTTTTAAACAATCAAATTGCACAGTACATATTATGCAAATCATACAATGCACTACAATGGCTGCGTTTTTTATGCTCTCCCTTGTTAACTTCCCTACATCTCGAACACTCGTATGTTATTGCTCACGTTGCATGAGTGACCACTACTGCCGGAACTCTTGCAATGTGTTTAAATGTAACGCCCTAATGCCCTTTATCACTTGGAATCCCTATGGAGCTGATTTAATTATTTACGGGGTTTTTTCCCTTATAAATTTGTTTTATGCACCATTTTATAGGCCTGCATGTATGCTTGGGCTGTTGGAGAAAGTATAAAAATTACACAATTGAAAAGGGAAACTGTGTTAAAAGGTCATTTTAAGGTATATATTATTTAAGTATTAAGTATTATGTGGTTGGGGGTAAATTAAATGTAATCTGCATTGTGATGTGTGGTCTTTGGTTGCCTAGGAAGTGTATATATTAAGTAGTGTCAAAATCGAGGGGTGGAGAGTCTGTCCAAATAAACTTCCCTTGCCCACTTGATGAACTTGAGTGCACTTCAATTAGTCGACTTATCACACGTTTAGCCTTTATTAAATAAATACTGTGTGCATTGAGGAATATAGCCTATTCCGCGCTCAAGCGCATGCATAAATCTATCTGCAAAGCACCGGCAAAAGTAGGCTAATGATAATAAATGTGTCTAATTTAGAAAACACTGGTTTATTAATAAACAATTAAAATGCCTAGTTATTTTTTCAGTGTCGGCTGCAAACATATTTCATCATCTCAGCTGAATTTACACAAATAAAAGTAGTTGTGAATGATGTATTATTATTTTCTGTACGACAGAAATGGAGTATTTTAAGTTGTTTCAACTGTTGATAGGAAAATGCAAGTGTTCGCGCCGACGCATCCGTGCCATGCAGCAAGCGCACTCCACACTCCGCACAAAGCCTTGGATATGCGTCCAAATCTTGTGTTTATTTGTGATAATCTTAGCCCTTTATCATTATTGTGTAACCTGTATTATGGACTGGCATTTAACGAATTGCTTTGTTCCTTTTTTGGATAAAAGCGTCTTCTAAATATGTAGCTTTATTCAATTATAGTATGTAATAATGATAATTATTTATTATTATTTGCATTTATAATTATAAATGCAGTTCACATAAGACAGTAATATGTTTATCATAAAATAATTTATAAATGTTTTATTTTTTATTGTTTTGGTAAACCTTTTAATGTGTTTGTGTTCTAGTTTGAAGTCTTTTTTGCTCATTCTATTATATTGAGCTTTCCCCCCAAAAAATTGGACTTTAAAGATGTAAGTTAATGAGTTTTTTTTAATAGAAATTTCAGGAAATTATCCATTTTGAAAAATAAATTTTAAACACAATGCAATGCATCTCGCACAGTTTACAAATCTGAGAGAGCGGATTAGGAACTCGTGAGTACGGTTTATAAACTGAGGGGACGGATTGCAAAACCGTCGCCAGAGATAGTTTTTTTCTTTTTTTCCCACAGGTGACTTCCCGGGCTCCGTATGTTTGCGAGTGCATGTCTAAAAGTGGAGTTAAATGCAGCGAATGTTGTTAGATGTAAACAGTAAAAAATAATTTTGAACTTATTTAGGACTCACAGTGAAAACAAGTGTGTGCTTATAATCACAGCGCCCCCCAAGGCTTGGAGGATTCAGCAGACAGTCAATGCCATAAATCATGCCTCCGTTGAAATCAAGGTTTCTCTTTACAATCCGACAGCTTTTATCATTCACATAAAGCTCCCCCTGAATGATAAATATGCATAACATGATGAATGGTTAATTAAAAATAAATAAACTAAAATAGATATGTGAATACCCAAGACAAATCTTTTTATCTCAAAAGGTACTCACTATATGCTCTTCCCCCATGCAGGCCACTGACAGATCTGAGCCCTGTTGTGTTTTTAAAGAGCTGGCATGGATGAGCTCTGCAGGCAGAAGCTAGTGGACACACAATACATTTAAGTGAGTCAAACAACACTGAATTTCCTGTAATGTTGGGTTAGTCTTGTATCGCCATGGCCTTGCCAAAAAAATGTAATACACTGGATAGAGTCCAACCTTGGTGTCACGCAGGATGTGGTATCTAAGATACTCAGCAAGCTGATCACGGTTATGCATCGCATACAGAAAATCTTTCTGCTCTTGGACCAGGGCGGCCATTACAGTGTCCGTGGGCATGAACAGGGTGACAGGCTGATGAATTGGGTCCATCACCAACTTCAATGTATCTGTGTCCTTTAAACAAACAAAGCTTTATATAAAACTTTGGTGGATTTTATTAGAAAATATAGGTTCTTCTTAAAAATAACAATTCATGTAATATAATATTCCAAAAAAGGCATACAAAGGATAAGAACTTTAGCCAAGTTTTGTGTAGAGCATTTAGAAAAGTAGAAAAAAGGATATTTTTGCTTATTTACCTCGAGGAGCTTGTAGAATGTCTTGAACCATGGATATTGACCACTTCTGAGAGGTTACGCTTTCAGAAAAAAATAATAAAAAAAGGAAAATGACAATAAAAATCTATCATTGTTATTTCATTATTTCATGCTTGCTGGCATGAATCATAAAATAAATGCATGAATTTTGTCAGAGTTATTCTGTGGGGACATACCGGTGAGCTGTCTTGGATCCCTGTCTTTCAGAATCTGGAAACTGGGAGGCACTAGGACACTATCAATCTCATGGAAAATCCCGTTGCTACTTTCGAGATCACTGAACACCACCTTGGCTTTGTTATTGATGTAAATAGTATCCTGAAAACAAATAATGAGTTAAATATATATCTGATGCAGTCATTACTGAGTGTGCATCAGGTACACTGTACCTCTGAGTACGTAATGGTGAGGATGTCACCATTAAGTGTGGTCAGGTTGCGAGGCTGCATGAGATCTTCTGGCAGGAGGGCACGGCAGGCCACTATGTGGTACCTCAGGATTTGGGCGTTTTCAAAGCGTTCCGCTTTACAATGCCGTCATCTAAATAAAAGCAGGACTAATCAGTAACATTGAGGAAACCCACTATCACATCACAATATCCTCTTACTATTCTTGACACTTATAAAGAACAGGTATCATGTACAATCAAAGGCCATTTAGATGAAGTGAATCACAAAAAAACTGTCCATGACCAGGTCATATTTAAGTTTAAATTCCAAAGAATTTGTAAGAAAATTTGGACTTTTTTTAAAATGACAATTAACCATATTTTTCTTTTCTATTCATTCTTTGGAGCTTTTGTTTTCATGAAACTTCATGGATGTTCAATCACATCGCATGCATAATCTTCCAGTCAGTCATGGCCAAAGCTGATAGGTCATCTACTTGTAATCTGCCAGCCAATCAGCTTGCATCCTGTGCAAACGAGCTAATAGGCATGTCATTTGTCAGCCAATGAGCATGCATGCTCCTAATACTGCTACCATTTAAATAGCCAGCCTCAGGCATTGACTGGAAGATGGTTCACTGTAGTGTGAGCAGTTTTCTTGCTCATGGACCTGCTTCAAGTAAGTGGATTTTTCCCCTCTCTATTTTAAAATGTTGGATCCTTCAATAAAGCTCAATTCCTTTAAATGGATAGTTCACCCAAAAATAAAAATTGTCATTACTTGCTCACCCTCAAGTTTTCAAACCTGTATGAGTTTCTTTCTGTTAAACACATGATATTTTGAATAATGTTGGTAACAAGACAGTTGATGGCACCCATTGAATTCCATAGCATTTTTTTTCCACTATGGAAGTCAATGGTGCTGAGTCTGCCGACAACTGTCTAGTAATGACATTCTTTAAAATATCATCTGTTCAACTATCCCTTTTAATTCAATAAACTCTATATTTAAGCCACTTGGTTAAGCGACCAGACGCATAGCAAGTCAATTAGTTATGCTATATTATACTATTTTGTGCAGTATATTATATAAAGTATTTTTAAAATGGTCATCAATTAAGCTCACAACACTTATATGGTCTCATTGGTTTGTAATTCTAAATTATAGACAATCTTTTTTTTTTTTTTTTTTAACATTGCAAGGTGTATAAACGTCATGGGAGTCTATTCCTGCTCCTGGAGGGCCAAAGTCATGCAGAGTTAAGCTTCAACCTGCCCCTAACAACTTAATCCAGAAGACCAAAGAAAATTGATTATCTTGTTTAATCGGGGACCGCCCTGAAGTATGTGAGCTCTTGGATTTAGTGATTTTAAATCTCTTTTAAACCACAAAACCTAGATTTTTTTTTTTTTTATCTTTTAGTGGTTTAAGGGATTCAACCAGTTTTGAACCGTCCCTCCCCACAATGTTTTAGTTAACAATATTTCTAGGTTGTCTAAATGGCACAACTCTCTAGGTATGCACATCTCAATTGGTCAGGACTTAGGAAAATGCACATCTTTTTCAGACGTTCTTTTGATTTACTTGTGTGCTTTGGGTCATTGTCCATTCAAGGTTTAGAGATCCTGTGAAAGCATTTGTGATCACTGTATGATTCCCTCGAACCGATCTTTAAGAACAGATCTGCAAGTAACGAGGCTTTGTGTGCCTTTATTTAAAGAGCAGGGTAACCCACATGTTCTCTCTCCTTAATTGAATCCACTTTGCTTTTGGTGAAGTTCAAAACCCTTTCCAACCTGTCAAACGTCTAAAATAGAATAGAGATCAACTGTTTGTGCACAAGTTAAGTGAGATTGTGTTTGTCTTGAACTTACTTGGATCAGACCACATTTGAGTGATCCATGCAGAAGTCAGTTTTTCAAAGGTTTCACAAATTTTCTTGCCATTATATTGCAGCACTCAGTCTTACCTCTGGTAAACTGAAAGCTTCTGAAGTGGGTACAAAGACTGTGAAAGGGCCACGACTTCCGAGTTCAGGAATATTATTCCTCTGTAAAAATTTTTTTTAAAAAATCAGTCAGATCACAATCTCAGAGTAAAAAAACAAGATTGTGTAAATAACTAAAATTCAGCTTACCACCAGTCCCATGTAAAATTCTCCTAAATTTCTGTTTCGGATCTCCTAAAAAGAAAAATGTGTTGCACTGACTGTTAAGGTATTGTTTCACTTGTGTGCCTGTTTGTTTTCTGTACTTCTAACCTTCTGCAGTGTGCCTTTGCAACTCTCTCCATCGCCAATAAAGCCAGGCCTACAAGTGCAGTTCCTCTCCTGGGGTCCTGTCATGGTACAGTAGGCACTCCTGTGGCATCCTCCATTTTTCTGACAAAACAAGTAATTGTGTGACCATTGTGCCATGTTATTTCTGCTATTCTGTAAGCTGCCACAATGTCAAGTTTATGTAATACAGTGGTTGTCAACTAGTGATTTCTGACTCCGAAATGAATGAGGAAGTGGGCCCATTCTATCAAACCATTGACATTCCTTAACCTTTAGTAACCAATGATAGATTAAATAATTTGACTTGAATGATGATTGGTGTTTAAGGTTGTGCAGTTGAGAACTAATACAGTTATTTTAATACAGCGATCAAAAACAGCATGTACCTCTTTACAGACGTTGATGGCTTCACATTGCTTTCCATTCCCAGAAAAGCCAAGTTTGCAGTAGCATGCTGACTGGAAGAGGGTGAAGAAAAAAAAATCTCTGCTTCAATTAAAAGTTATTCTAAGGATGAGTCTGAGGTCATTATACATTCCAAAATCAAATGTAATATTTTGTTTGTTAATGGTCGTAATTGTCATACATTTTGTTTGCATAATAGGCAAAACATTTGATTTAAACTGCTGGCATGTGTGTTAGTGCTAAACACTTCAGCACTGAGGCCTTCAAGGGGCTTTTTTTTTTTTTTTTTTTTGAAAATTTGTTGTAGACATGGTTTTGTTGTGAGATTCATTTATACAATTGTATTTGATTATTTGCTAGCTTAGTGGATGGCCTGCGTATAGCCTCCTACCTTATTAGGGCCTGTATGAATGCAGTCACCATCTACATGGCATTCCCCGTTATTACCATCCAGGCATGGGTTGATGGCTTCAGACACACACACATTGACACAAAAACAATTGTTTACCTTTCTTCTGAAATGCACAACAATACTTTCACAATTTTTGTTTCCTGGACATTTAAACCTAGGACAGTGGTGTTGTAGTACATTAGTCTACAAATTGAGTATTAAACGCATACTTACAAACGCATACTTTTCCATCGCCTGCATAACCAGGGTGGCACATACATATTCTCCGCCCTGGGAGAGTACGCTTGCACACGCCAGCACAACCACCATTTTTCTCTGCACATGCATCCACCGCTTGTTGGAGATAACACCATATAATAAATCATTGGCTACAACAGTTATTAAGTGTTTGAAGGTTTCTTGAGATGTTTACCTGTACAATATGTGCCATTGCCCTGAAATCCTGCAGCACAACTACAGTAATATGTGTTGTCCACTACGTTCAGCAAGCAGCTACAACACACATCAAACACAAGTCAACTCAAGCTCATTGTAAATACAATATTTAAAGACCATAGAATGTATGGGTCACAAAAATGTGGGGGAACATTTCACAAAACATTACAAAAGCAAGTGGTCAGCCAACTGTAGATGAGAACAATTGGCAACAAGTGTACACCTCTTCTGAAGCAGGTCTAGAAAAAAAAAAAGTTTTTCAGATACCAATTTGACTCATTTCAAACCACTCCCTCAATTAGAGGGTGCACCTGTTTCTAATTGTAAAGATTCCTCTAAAAGTTGGCTGAAACAATCTTAAAAGTAAAAAAGCTCAAGATTATGCCTGCAGAGTGAATATTGTTTTTTCAAAGAGGTCACAGTTCACCCCAAATTACAAAAGTCTGATAGAGCAAAGACTTTTACATTGTTACAGAATATTCCCATTCCAAATCATTTGTGATAAGAAATAAAGATTTCTGAAGTGATCATGATGGGAAGAAAATCCAATTTTGATATCAAAGTAATAAATTACATTTTAAAAGATATTCAAATAGACAAGTTATTTTAAATTCAAATATTTCACAATAATGCTTATTTTTAAGACTAAAAATTGTTTTTGTTGCATTGACTATTTTCATGACAATTTTTTTTGTCATTTTTTTTATATTGTCAAATATCAAATTTTGATATGACATGTATCTATGGATACATAGATTTCATGAGATTCATCATTCACCCAAGAATGCTTTCAATATAGAATGGTAGTATATCATTTGTGTCTTTTTTATTCAATCAAACATACCGGTACTCTGTTTGAGAGTAAAACGAATTATTTTGTAATTAAAAAAAAATAGGCTTAAAAATAAAAAAGTTGATGATAAAATGATTTGCAGTGCTTGTAAATCTTTGAAACCCTTTATTTTTATTTGTGCATTTCGAAAACTTTTTCATTACACAAACACAGATTGTGCTCTCTTTTTTGCGGGTCTAAATCTTTTGCTTGCAAGTTGAAAAGTTTTGCTTGCGAATGGAGATGCCCTGCACGGGCCTCAAATCTAGGCCCTAGCCCGGCCCTGGCCCGAGACGCTCAGGCCCTAGCCCGGCCCGTGTCCGACAGCTCATCAGAATGATCAGCCCGAGTCCGACCCGAGCCCGTTTATAAAAAAAAAAAAAAAAAAAAAAAAAAAAGGGATAATACACAGCCTGCCCTATGTTGCAGTCAGTAAACCAGATATGTTTCGTTTTCAAAGGCAAAGTATTTACCGGTAAGTTTATTTTCATTTCTTTATAAAGTTAATTAAGAAAAAAAATGTTTTTTATTTTTATGACGACCAAGTAGCCGACAGCGAGTTAAACATGTTTGATCCATTGATTTATAGCCTCTCAAATCAACACTTTACTTGGCTACAATAAAGTCCATAGATATAAAACAACTTAAGCATATCACACAGACAGTTAACGTTAGTTTAAACGTTTGTTTAAACGTTTTTTGTCATTTTTGAAAAGCTGAGGCAAACTGCTCTGCTGCTCAGAGCAACAGCGCTCGCAAACTAAATGAGTTTATACAATAGGCTACAATACAGAGAACGCAATCTAAAAAAATCAACATAAATTACATTAAAAACAACCATGCAGGTTATCTTACCTCAAAAATCAAGTCTTCACTACAGAACATGGCCATTCTTATTTCCACCTTACATCCTTGTTTCCAACAGACTCATGAAAATGAAGTCAAACAAAAAACAGCCTCCAAACATGGCTAAGAACAGTCTCAGAGCATCGTGAAGAAAAAGCACAGCATCCACAGTGAAAGGTTTTAATCCAGTCGTACTTTTTCCAGCTGCGCTGAAGTCACGCTCGCTACCGGGACTCTAAACACAGAACGAGCCGGTCGCGCGAATCTCACATCGCGCCGCCGGGAAACCTGTGCGCGTGCGTGTGTGTGTGTGTGTGTGTGTGTGCGTGAGCGTGAGCGTGAGCAGACTGTCATGTCAGTCATATGTCAGTGTGATAGGTTATAAAACGTCTTTCTATGTTTGCGTTTAATCGTCATCTTCTCATATTTATTTTAATTAATGTCTAAAATATGCTATAAAAAAGATAAGCCTAAAACCCGGCCCGGCCCGGCCCGCGTGTGAACTATGACGTGAAAATTGGCCCGAAGCCCGGCCCTAGGAGCGTAAATAAGTCGGGGCCCGTCGGGCTCGGGCTGAAATGCAGGCCTCTGAGTGGGTGGTCTCTATCAACCAGGATTAAAGGCCCTTTTCTAGTCACCTGGATCGAAATGACAGGTTGAAGCCCACCTACGTTTTCCCCGCTGCTGTCGCGCGAAAGACAATCTGTGAGAGAGGAGCGAGCGAACTTGTATCATGTCAAGCAACAGGTCGTTTACTGAGTTATAACTGATTTAATATCATAAACTCAGTGACAAGTGAACTGCATTATTCTCTTATGCTCTCCCATTTAAATACTTAACATTTTGTTATCAACTTCTTTTAAGCCTTAAGAAGACTTTTTTGCAATCTTTTATTTTTTTAAATAACAAAACAATTAGTTTTACTCTCAAACAGAGAATGTTTGATTGAATAAAAAAGACACAAAGGAAACCCCATAGCAGTACTGTAGAACTTCGATTTAAACCATGGTACTGGATGATTACCATATTCCTACACTATGATATGTACATGTTATTCCAAGGTACTTTAAAAAAATATTAATATGGTTTTAACATGCTACCTGTTTGGTAGTGGGTATTTTGAAAGCAAACTTACTTTGCACTGCTGTGGCACTTTCCACCGCACATATCTGATGTAATAGCTGAAAATAGTTAACATTTTTATTTACATATTACAATATATTTATATATACTGTATATACTATGGTGAAAGGCATCCAAATACTTAAAACCAGTGAATACTGCGACAGGTGAGAATCATACCAATGTCACAGTTTATTCCTCTCCAGCCCAGATCACAGGCACAGCTGCCGTCTCCATCCACATTGTCTTTGCAGAGTCCGTTGACACACTTACACTCTAAACAGAAAGGTAGTGCATCTTGTATTAGATAACTGTTCACAGAGTATGCAGTATAAGCTTTTAAATCTCTGATACCTTGATCACAGTGAATTCCATATTTGCCCGCTTGGCAAGATTCGCATGCAGTGCCGTTAAAACCCTGGTTGCACTGACAGACCCCTGTGCCATTGATCCCGTCTACACACACACCATTGCCAAAGCAGGGCTGACCTTCTGACCCCGGACACGTCTCGCAGTTAATACCATAATACCCTGCACAACACTTTCTTTCCTGCAAACAGAGAGAAACAGTGATATCATACTGAAACCCTACTAACATTTCTTCCATTCTGAAACTCCAAAAAGCTCCTGCGGCTTGTGAATAATGCAAGAATAAATGTGAAAAGAGAATATATAATGTACATACAATGTTGACTTTCTCACAAAAGACTTTACATCCAATGGTCAGCAGTGTCTCTTCATGATACACTCGAGTGTACATGCATCTTATCTTTGGCCTCCTCTGAGGATAAACAATTAATAGGAAACATTATTTTCGCACCACAAAGGGGAAAGTGGACAGATTTCTACCACTTTGCTAAATCTATAAAACAGAAGTTACTTGAAAATAATCTTCATTTTTAAAATATCAGTATTTCACATAAAGATTACAATTGATCAAATTAATTGAATGTATTAGTGAACACATGTATCAATTTGTATGAATGTCTCAGCCAATCAAACTGATATCAGACAATATAAATCCATTTTAAAAAAAACAACAGATTTGATTTTTCTTTTTTTTTAAGTTTGAGTATAAAAGTGAATCGTGAAAATGACCATATCTTAAAATGAAATCTTGACATAAGCATTTTTGGGACCACTTTAAGCGTGCACACACCACTCTTTTTGTTCCTGAAGGGCAAGAGTTCTCAGGTGGGTGGAAGCAGTCCATGCAGCGTCCCTACAGACACAATATACATATTTAAAATGCATATTTAAAGGATAAAGAAGAAAATGAGCAGGTTAAATAGATATATTGTACCGTGAACATTTTGGAGGTAGCTGTGTCACAGCGGTTGTTGGGGATCCTCAGGACAGTAGACACTGTGTGGATTACCCCTTTACTGGTCTCTATATCGGTCACGTTCACCTCAGCCTCATTTACAAGCAACTATGACAGAGAAATCCATTATATATCCATGACTGAGCATTTGATTTACTGTACCAGGTTGATGTAAAATAATTTACCAATTACTTACTTTTTTATCTTGCCGGAAAATTCCCAGTTGGTACGAGAAGCCAAGCATAGTATCTTTATACAGTCCATCCAACAAATCTCCATCTTTTAGAGTCTCATTCAGTATAATGTGATACTGGGTCACGTTTAACCCCTGGGAATAAACACACACACACACACACAAAAGAAAGAGATATTATATACGTAATACAAACACACAAATATACAAAGCCTTAGTGGTTATAGGTAATATAATACCAGTGACTCCTTGCCCGTTCTTCTGAGGTACTCTTGGATTGCGCTGTCTGTCGGAGCAAACACAGTATAGCCAGTAGACTCCTCCATTTCGTTAGTGAGGTTATGTTTCTGGCAAAATAAGTACAATTCAAAAACACAATTCACAACAGTCCAAGCCATATGCAGAGTACGATTATTGTCATTTGAGGTGCGACAGGCCTACAAGACCGGACACTCACCAAGAGAGAGCTGCGGTAGAGAGAGAGATCAGACCTCTGACTCAACACCTCCAGTAAACCTTCACTCATCTGTTGCTCAGGAATCAACACCTGGAGAGGACAACAGTGGCACATTTCTTCAGTCTGTGCATATGTATTTGTTCTGCATTTGCGTGTGCATATTCACACAAAATAATTACACACAAGTTTGCCATTTATTTTAAATTTAGGATAAAAATGTGAAACCACATACTTTTTGCATAATAGGCAACTTGTAATATAATTTGTAGTAAATGACAACCAAAGTTGTATGTGTTTTTATTTGAGAACATAATTGAAAGACTCTAGAGGCTTACTTTGTCAATAAGATGTATAACTCCATTCTTTGCTGCCATATCTCCAAAAGTTATATTTCCTCCTGCAACATTGGTTGTCTGGATAAAAGATGAATGATAAACAAAATCTCATAGCAAAGTTCAAAGACAGACAAAATTGCACTGGGACTAATGGTAAACATAAGATGTTTCCCTCTCACATCATTGGTTGTGTAAACAGGAAGTTTCCTTTTCAAAAGGGAAATCAGTCGTGGGGATGGGGAGGTACTAAGATCGTTTAGAGAAAATATCCCAGAAACTATGTGATTTCTGTGAGAAAAAAAAAACAGCAACTTGTATTAAAGTAAAGGAGTTGAAACAAGCCTTAATTGTAACCAAAAATATTGACAAATGACAAATTTGCTGATGTGGATGCATGACCACACTTACTTTACAAGACTAGGAAGATTACTGAGGGTCATCCAGAAGTCTTTGTCTTCTTTATTTAGTTTCTCTATGGCTTGAGCTGATGGCACGAAGAGCGTGAAATTTTCTGCCTTTGACAATAGCTGAGAAAGATCCGCTCTCTGTGGAATATTCCAGAACTTATTAGGAACTCAAACAACATTTATACATTTTTGCTCTATTTTTGCTCCAAAACGAAGTCACAACAGAACTGTTGCACATTTTAGAGTAGCGAATGAAAGAATACACACTGCCAAGTACTGAATGAATCAGTTTTTTTTGTCTAAACGAATTGAAGGAGTGAATCATTAAATGACTCACTCATTTAGGTTCTGAATGAATCAGTGGATGCCTCCAAACTCGCATACTTCCCTTCTATAATATTCTAAGGAAACATGGAATTAGTTTCCATTGCTATGCTGATGACACTCAAATATATATTTCATCACGGCCAGATGAATACGCTAAATTATCCAAATTGACAGATTGTGTTAAAGATATAAAAGATTGGATGACGCGTAACTTTCTTTTATTAAATCCAGATAAGACAGAGGTAATACTTATCGGTTCTAAAAACCGTCTACAAAACCTCTCACAACACAACTTTAACATAGTAGGATGCCCTGTTACTTTATCCGCTACAGTAAAAGACCTGGGTGTTATATTAGACTGCAACCTGTCTTTTGAAAAGCATATTTCATATGTTACAAAAACTGCCTTTTTCCACCTTAGAAACATTGCTAAGCTACGTAATATGCTATCAGTTTCTGATGCAGAAAAGTTAGTTCATGCATTCATGATCTCGAGACTAGATTACTGTAATGCTTTATTAGCTGGTTGTCCTGCATCCTCAATAAACAAGCTACAGTTAGTCCAAAATGCAGCCGCTAGAGTTCTTACTAGATCAAGAAAATATGATCATATAACACCAGTTTTATCATCACTTCATTGGTTACCTATAAAGTTCCGTATTAATTACAAGGTATTGCTTTTGACCTATAAAGCTCTAAATGGTTTAGCTCCAGTCTATTTAACGGATCTTCTATCGCCTTACAATCCATCGCGCTCTTTAAGATCAGCAAATTCGAGGCTTCTGGTCATTCCTAGGATATCCAGATCCACCAAAGGAGGGAGAGCATTTTCACATCTAGCTCCGAAGCTCTGGAATAGCCTTCCTGATATTGTTCGTTGCTCAGACTCGCTCTCCCAGTTTAAAACTAGACTAAAGACGCATCTATTTAGCCAGGCATTCATATAAATTTTTATCTTACAGTTACTGTAAATTCGGCCTCTAGTTCATAAACGCCAGAGGAGAACTGGCCCCGACTGAGCCTGGGTTCTCCCAAGGTTTTTTTCTCTCCATTGGGTGATCTGATGGAGTTTTAGGACACCATTGGGTCACTTGATGGAGTTTTTCGGTTCCTTGCCACTGTTGCCTTTGGCTTGCTCAGTTGGGGATATTCAAATTAATTAAACAATCATACCATTGATCAGCTCTACCAAACTTGGATGTCCTTTTTGGATGTCCAGTAATAAACAAACATTGTTGAGTTGTTTTGATTGATACTGTAAAGCAGCTTTGATACAATCTGTATTGTGAAAAGCGCTATATAAATATATTTGACTTGACTTGACTTGACTATATAGTAGGCGAAAAACGGTATTTGACATAAAAGAGTAGACATAAAAGTACCCGGATGACCTACTACTTCAAGCGAGATTCTGAATTGTGCATATGATGGACACTTTACTATCCCATAAGGCCATGGGAGAGGATTGGTGAATGGCAGTGAAGGGACAACTAACAATGAGAACATGGCAAATGTATTACGTCTGGATTACATTCACACTATATAACATACTTTTTTAGCACGAGTGAAGTAAGTATTTTTTTAATAACTACCTACTCAAGAGAGTATGCGATTTCAGAAGCAGGCAGTGTTTTTTAAGCAAATCCCTTGAGTGAATGATTCATTGACTAAATGATTCATTGATAAAGAGTCAATTGTCGCCAGCTGCTGGTGTACGATGTAACCTGCAGAAAAACTCCCCATCACTAAATAAGCAGTCTGTCAGGAACGTGCAAACACAGACAAGTGGAGTGATACAAAAAGTGAAAAGTAAAAAAAATATAATAGAAAAGTAGAACTAGCTGTTGCATAAATACTTTTAGAACACTAAAATGTAAAACTTACAGAAATCCAGAGGTTGAATGCTTGAAGATTTGGGTTTGTTGCCACCTCCTACAAAAACAAAATTAAACAATTTTAAGAATACTTATGATTATACAAATCATAAGTACAAATATAGCTGCAAGCAGCAATAACCGGGGCCAAGCGCAAAGAAGACGACAAGACATGCCAGCATGTGTCAGACCAACTGCAGCAAGGAGCAATTTAAGACATTTAAAGATTAATTTAGGCAAAATGGCTTAAAAATCACACTAATTAACTAAAAATGTGATTTAATGGATTATCACTTTTGACCAATAGGTGGCGTAGTTACAAAAACGATGTGATGTGGTCAGAGTCTGGTGACAATGACAAACCTTAAGACCAGTGGCATTAAAATACGCAGATTTATTCAAAAGTTTTTTAGAAATTATGTTATAACTTTTGACCAAAAGGTGGCGCTGTCTCGAAATGTTTTGAGTACCTTCAGGGCATGGTGCTGATGGCACATGCTGAGTTTTGTAATGTTGCACCAATGCATTCGTTAAGAGTAGCATGTTACGTTCTATTATAGCGCCACCAAGAGGCTCAATCCCACCATTTTTTTTATGTGACCTCAAGTGAGCCCATACATGTGTGTGTAAAATTTGGTGAAAATATCTCATTTTAGTTTTGGAGTTATATACATTTATGTGAATAAACACATAAAAAATGACTGACACGTGACTTTGATTGGATTTTACTACCCCTTACTATCAATATTTTGACATTTGGGCATTGGCGTATAGCTATCGACCTATGTTTCCAAACTTCTGACGGTGGTTTCGTCTCGATTGGTCAAACGGTTTCGAAGATATCGGCAAATGTTTTTTAAGCGCTAAATCACAACGCTACACAAACCGTAAACAAAACCTAAGCATATGGTATCTGTGGACTCGGCAAGGATTCAGGATCCCAACGAGATGACTCCCATGAAAATACGTCAAACACAACCAGAGTTATCAGCATTTGAAAAATCAATTTTGCCACTAGGTGGCGCTGTTTCGAAACTTCTCAGGCTCCTTCAGGGTATCGTACTGATGACCCATACCGAGTTTCGTAACAATTCGTTCATGCGTTCATAAAATACAGCATTTTAGCACATAATTCAAAATGGCCGATCTGGGAAAATTGGATATCTGTCGACTCGGCATGACGCCCTGAATCTAACAAGACCAACTTTATTATTTTTGGACAAACTGTTCAGTAGTTATGAGCAAAAATAGCAATTTTTCGTATCTCTGGACCAGTAGGTGGCGCTGCGCCGAAACGCAGCATGTAGCCTCAGGTCATGCTTGTAATGACATGTACCAAGTTTGGTTTGAATACGATAAAGCGTTGCGGAGATACAGCCTTATGTCTGTTTTCGCAAGCGCTACTTAAAATTAATTTGCGTGGTATTCGAGAACAACATGCAGCGTTTTTATGAATTCCATAACTTTTTGTCAGCACGGTCTGGAGATGATCTGGTTCAATTTTGGTGAGAATCGGAACAACGGCCTAGGAGGAGTTCGAAAAAGTAGCTTTTTCGGATAATTACAAATGGCGGACAAATTGTCGTGACGGAAAATGACGTCATAGGGTGCAATCGAATCGGCATGAGCCAAGGAATAAGAGGACAAAGGATTTGTGATTCTAGCCATTATGGTTCAAAAGTTATAAGCATAAACATGAGTAAATCTTTGGACAGTTGGTGGCGCTAGAGGGATTGAGTTGGAGACTCCAAATTTGCTCTGGTGACTTTTCAGACTGTCCTCTATCAGTGTACCAAATTTCATAACTTTCCCGCAAACGGTTCTATGGGCTGCCATAGACGCCCAGTCGGAAGAAGAAGAATAATAAGAACCGGAACAGATACAATAGGTGCCACCGCACCTTCGGTGCTTGGCCCCTAAATATGTTCTACAAATAACAAGTAAATAGGTTATACATTAGCAGTTCAAAAATTGCATAGAATTTTTTATTTAGTTTAATTTAGTTGTGCCTCTGCATAACCACATCAAAAAGTATCCAACTATAACATACAGTCGTACAATAACATATACGATACCTGTGCTAGGGTACCATAACAAATTTTTCCATCACCATCGTAGCCGTCCTCACACACACACTGCCATCCACCTGGGTTTAGGAACTTGCATGCACCCTATGAGAAAACGGCAAAATGAAAGGAAGCAGCTGATGTGCATACATGTATACATTGTATATGTATGTAAAGATCTGTGCAGATGTGTGATGAACACTGACCAGGAAATGGCATCCACCCTTATGATCCACACACTGATTGACAGGTTCACATTGATTCCCGTTTCCATTGTAACCACTTTTGCAAGCACAATCACTCTAGACAGAATATCAATCATCAAATATACTGTAAATATTTTGATGCAGCCTCAATCATAATCACACGGTGTTATTCGTTGGCCAGAGGAGTACTGCCCCCCCCCCGATTGAGCCTGTTTTTTCTCCATTCTGTCACCAGTGGAGTTTGGGTTCTTGCTTAGTTGGGGACACTTAATATTCAACATATATGATACGATACACATTTATTATTAAACTAATTTAATTATTGATGATCTTTACAACGGAATTGAATCAACAATGCTGAACAACAGCCGAAATGCATAAATGCATTCCTGTTATCACTGTAAAGCTGCTTTGAGACAATCTGTATTGTATAAAGCACTATATAAATAAAGGTGACTTGACTAAATCTAGGAAGACGGGGTTTGGGAATCACAACGACCCCCTCACCTGTCCTGGGCCCACATAGATACAGGTGGCATTGGGGTGACACCCTCCTTTGGATGGATTCAGACAGTTATTTATGGCCTGGCACTCATCTCCATCCTCCCTCCAACCACTAAAACACTGGCATATGTGTGTGCCTGGACCGGTCTTTATGCATTTGGCCTGAGAGTAACCGAGAATAAACATGTTATCATGACATGCTTAAATAAAACACAAGCACACAGATGCATTTGACTTACATTGACGCTGCAGCTTCCGCGATGTGGTAAAGCGCACGGATCACTTTCAATGCACATGTATCCATCCCCTTGGTAACCAGGCTTACATACACACCTAAAATAAAACAATGTAACAAGAACAAGCCATATACCATATGCGGTTCCCTTTTCTTAAATTTTTTAGTTTTTTTCTGCAAAAAAAATTTAAATTAAGTATAAAAGTAAAAATAAAGTCTGGAAATAATAATAATTATAATATTTGTAATAATTCATAATTTATTGTATAGCACTTTTCACAATAAGCATTGGTCAAGTAACTTTTTTTATTTATTTTTTACATTTTTAAATATTTGTTTCTTTAAAAGACTCAGAAAGAAAAGAAAAAGAAAACAGTGTAATTGTAAACTTTTCACAATAAATATAGTTCCCTTTCGTCCTGGGAACTCCGACGTGTCGTCGGGGGAGTTCCCTGACGAATTGGGATCACGCTAGGGAGACCAATCGACTTCGAGTGAAACTAAAACGAGCCAATGAAAATTGGCATGCAAGATTTGCATTCCGCGACCCGCCTACCAGTGCGGGTATAAAAGCAGGAAGCAAACGCATCCAAAATGCTTTTTGCTTCGGAGCCGACCAGTTGTGTCCTCTGAGTGGAATGAGCTTGTAGACTGTGAGTCTGCTGTTTCCTGAGAGTCTCTCTGTGCTGGTGTGACGGCGCTTCAGCGGTCTTCGCGATCTCCCGTCTGCTGTCTGTCTGTTATTACACGCGCTGTGTTTACAAAGAGCTGTTTTAACAGCTGGTATACGGTTGAGTGCACGCAGCGGGCTTGCAGTTTCCCCGCTGTGTTGCCGCGTTGATCCCTGTGTGCTTCAGCACAACTAGAGAGTATTTTTCTCTGAAAGAGCAACACGGGTGAAGATCGCGTCCTTTTCAGGATGACGTTTCACCTGTGTGTTTCTGGATGCGGTCGTTTCCTGTCCTCATTGACGGCCACGATCACTGTTTCACATGCCTGGGCTTAAGCGTGTTGAGACTGCGTTCGTGGGTGGTTCGTGTTCTCTCATGAGAACATGACCACGTCGGCGCGTTGTTCGTCTCCCCTTTCTCGTAAAGGCTTGAGCCGTTCAGCGTGCCGTGTGCCGTCGAGCCGCCGGCTGACAGCGCGGTTGTCACGGCAACCCAGCGCGCGTCATTCGGCGCTCTAGATGCGCGGTCAAGACTCAAGTGCCTCAAACGAGGTGGAGTCCCTTTGCATATTCCCCGATCTAGTTCCTCTTCTGCACCAGAAGAGGGCTACTTTGGCTAATAGCATTGGTGATCTGAGGATTACAGTGGGGGTACCCCTCACTCCTCTAGCGCATCGCAAACATGCTGAAACTGTGTTCGTGGGTGGTTTATGCTCTCTTATGAGAGCATGACCACGTCGGCGCGTTGTTTGTCTTGAAAGAGCTTTCAACGTGCCGTGTGTCATCAAGCTTGATGGCCACGTTCACTGTTTTGTGCATGCCTGGCAGCTTACGGGTGGAATTACTGGTGGTTCTCATGAGGAACCAAGTGTTTCATTCGGGGCTCCAGGGGAGGATCAGATGTCGATCGCTGCATCGGAGAGAGGGCTGTTACACTCTGGATATGGTGATACTGAGTCCCACTGTAATGGTGTGTGCACTCATGCTAAATCAGGTCCAGACTTAACAGCCACACTTCCCGGGCTACTCTGGGGGCGCAGTGCAACGCGTGTCGCCTTGCCCCGCCCCCGTGCTTGCCTGGATGTGTGTGAAAAACTTTTTGCAGTATGGAGGCATATTGGTGCCAAAATCTGTGAAAAATTTTCCTCTCTCACTACCCTTGATGGTGGTTTTGCTAGCAGACCACCTCTTCCCTGCATGTGATGGTCAGTGTAGACCAAAAAAACACGCAGTGCACAAGGGTAGTTCTGAGTCGGGGTTGAGCTGTGCTTAGTGACTACCGTGATTTTAGTCACAGCACTGGCCCTCGGTCAGACGATGTTCACACTGTGGTCCAGAAGTTTCCCAGGGCTAACCTTGTAGACGTACGAGACATCGCCAAAGTTTCTTTCTCGATGCTCCTATTTCTCAAGGTTTGCCCTGTTTCGGTGACACTGTTGGAGACTGTGCCCAGCGGCTCTCCACAGTTCAGAAGCAGGCTGAGGAAACTACGAGCTTGACTTGATGTGCTTCCGAGTCCCTCATGCTCCTCCTCAGTCTGTTTGTCGCCAAGGGTGTCAGTCCCCTGTGGAAGCTGTCACAGCTAGCTCTACTGTGACGTCTAGCTTCGCAGGAAGACGGCGCCACCTGTCTCGGCAGCCCTGAGACAGGTGACCCAGCGTTGTAGGGAATTGCTCTCTCGGAGACGGTGCACGCACCTCTCCCTCCCCCCGGAGGAGGACGGGGTGGAGTATCTTTCATTCTGTTCCGCCGCTGGCTCCCCGGAGTCCAGTGGTACCCTCATTTCTAGAGCAGTTTCTTCCATCTCTGGGTCACGAGGGTGCGGACTGCAGTGAGCAACGCTCCCATGCCTTGCCACTCCTTTCCCCCTCTTCCATTTCTTAGATGTCAGTGACGCCGCCACGGCCTCGTCACTCTCATCTCCCGCTGGGCAAGGTGGTGCGAAAACCTGGACTCGACGCCCTCGGGCCTCGCTCCTCGTTTCCCCTCCTTTCTTCGCCTCGGGACAGCCCGCAGCCGAACGCCTCCGAGCCTTCCCTGCCATCTGTTCCTCTGTGGAAGCAGGTAGGTGTTGCCCCGCACACCCAGACCTCTCTCTCGGCCGCAGTAATGCCTCCGGAGTCTGGTCCCTGCCTTCCACCTCGCTGCCCCTCCGCTGGTACGCCGGTGGTCCGGGTGGGTTCGTTGGTACGATTCTCAAAGCCTGGCTAGCGCTTCTGAGGCCGTCCCGCTGGCTCACCCGTTCTATCCGGCTCGGCTATGCAATTCAGTTTGCCCGCCGGCCTCCCAGGTACAGTGCCCCTGTCCTGAGGAAGGAGATCGACGTCCTGCTGGCGAAGGACGCGGTCGAGCCGGTTCCTCCAGCCGAGATGAGGTCTGGGTTTTACAGCCCTTACTTCATTGTACCCAAGAAGGGTGGGGGGTTATGGCCAATCCTGGACCTGCGAGTTTTGAATCGGGCCCTGCACAAGCTCCCGTTCAAAATGCTCACGCAGAAACGCATCTTCGAGTGCATCCGTCCCCGGGATTGGTTTGCAGCAATCGACCTGAAGGACGCGTACTTTCATGTCTCGATTCTCCTTCGACACGACCTTTTCTTCGGTTCGCGTTCGAAGGTCGAGCATACCAGTACAAAGTCTTACCCTTCGGCCTGGCCCTCTCGCCCCGCGTCTTCACGAAAGTCGCAGATGCGGCCATTGTTCCCATGAGAGAACATGGCGTTCGCATTCTCAACTATCTCGACGACTGGCTCATAATAGCTCACTCGCGAGATCTGTTGTGCGAACACAGGGACCTGGTGCTCCAGCACCTCAGCCGCTTGGGTCTTCAGGTCAACTGGGACAAGAGCAAACTCTGCCCAGTGCAGAGGATCTCTTATCTCGGTATGGAGTTGGACTCGGTCGCTCAGACTGCGCGCCTCACCGAGGAGCGCGTCCAGTCAGTGCTCAACTGCCTCAAGTCCTTTCAAGGCAGGTCAGCGGTCCCACTGAAACAGTTTCAGAGGCTCCTGGGGCATATGGCAGCCGCAGCCGCGGTAACGCCGCTCGGTCTGCTCCATATGAGACCGCTTCAGCGCTGGCTTCACGATCGAGTCCCGAGATGGGCGTGGCAGAGCGGCACGTTCCGGGTCAACATTACCCCGCACTGTCGCCAAACCTTCAGTCCTTGGTCAGACCCTGCGTTTCTACGGGCCGGAGTGCCCTTAGTCCAGGTCTCCAGGCATGCTGTGGTTTTCACAGATGCCTCTGCCAACGGATGGGGGGCCACGTACAACGGGCATGCAGTTTCAGGTCTGTGGACGGGGCCTCAACTGCATTGGCACATCAACTGCCTAGAGTTGCAAGCAGTACGCTTAGCCTTGTCGCGCCTCAAGGGGCTGCTTTTACACAAGCACGTACTGGTCCGTACGGACAGCACTGCGACCGTTGCGTACATCAACCGTCAGGGTGGTCTACGCTCCCGTCGTATGTCGCGACTCGCCCGCCATCTCCTCCTGTGGAGTCAGAAGCATCTGAGGTCGCTTCGAGCCATTCACATCCCTGGTGTGCTCAACCGTACAGCCGACGAGCTTTCACGGCAGCCACCTCTTCCGGGAGAATGGCGACTCCACCCCCAGACGGTTCAGCTGATATGGGAAGTCTTCGGAGCCGCTCAGGTAGACCTGTTTGCCTCTCCGGACACAACTCATTGCCGGTTGTTTTACTCCCTGACCGAGGGTTCTCTCGGCACGGATGCACTGGCGCACAGCTGGCCCCTGGGTCTTCGCAAGTATGCGTTTCCCCCAGTGAGCCTTCTTGCACAGATTTTGTGCAAAGTCAGGGAGGACGAGGAGCAGGTCCTGCTCGTTGCGCCGTATTGGCCCAACCGGACTTGGTTCGCGGAACTCATGCTCCTCGCGACAGCCCCTCCTTGGCCGATTCCTCTGAGGAAGGACCTCCTTTCCCAGAGACGGGGCACCTTGTGGCACCCGCGTCCAGACCTCTGGAGACTCCATGTGTGGTCCCTGGACGGGACGCGGAGGTTCTAGGTGGCCTACCACAGGGTGTGGTAGACACCATCACTTCCGCCAGAGCCCCCTCTACGAGGCGCCTCTATGCGTTGAAGTGGAACCTGTTCGTCGAGTGGTGTTCTTCCCACCGGGAAGACCCCCGAACTTGCCCGGTCAGAGTCGTGCTTTCCTTCCTGCAAGATGGGTTGGAGCGAAGGCTGTCTCCCTCCACCCTCAAGGTGTATGTTGCCGCAATAGCCGCTCATCACGATGCAGTAGAAGGTAAGTCATTGGGAAAGCACGACCTGATCATCAGATTCCTTAAGGGTGCCAGGAGGCTGAATCCGCCTCGTACTCTGCACCACTTACCCTCTTGGGACTTGACTCTAGTGCTCAGTGCACTTCAGAGGCCCCCGTTCGAGCCCTTGCCTTCAGTCGAGTTAAATATCTTGTCTATGAAGACAGCTCTCCTGTTGGCTTTGGCTTCTTTTAAGAGGGTAGGGGATCTGCAGGCATTTTCGGTCGACGAGTCGTGCCTAGAGTTCGGACCGGGCCTTTCTCACGCTGTGTTGAGACCCCGGCTCGGATACGTGCCCAAGGTTCCTACCACCCCGTTTGTGGATCAGGTAGTGAACCTGCAAGCGCTGCCCCTGGAGGAGGCAGACCCAGCCCTAGCTTTTCTCTGTCCCGTCCGCGCCCTGCGCTGTTACGTGGACAGAACGCAAAGCTTCAGGACCTCAGATCAGCTCTTTGTTTGTTACGGAGGCCAGCAGAAGGGGAAGGCTGTCTCCAAGCAGAGGTTGTCCCACTAGTGGATGCTATCGCCCGGGCTTATGAGTCCCAGGGCGTGCCTTGCCCACCTAGGTTGACGGCACACTCTACTAGGAGTGTTGCCTCCTCCTGGGCTTTGGCGCAAGGCGCCTCGCTGACAGACATCTGTAGAGCTGCGGGCTGGGCGACACCTATAGAATTTTTTATTAGTTTAATTTAGTGTGCTCTGCATAACCACATCAAAAGTATCCAACTATAAACATACAGTCGTTACAATAACATATACGATACCTGTGCTAGGTACCCATTAACAAATTTTTCCATCCACCATCGTAGCCGTCCTCACACACACTCTGCCATCCACCTGGGTTTAGGACTGCCTGCACCCTATAGAAAAGGCAAAATGACAGGAAGCACTGATGTGCAATCACATTGTATACATTGTAATATGTATGTACAGATACTGTGCAGATGTGTGATGAACACAGACCAGGATGGCATCCAACCCTTATGATCCACACACTGATTGACAGGTTCAATTGATTCCCGTTTTCCATTGTAACCACTTTTGCAAGCACAATCACTCTAGAGAGAATAACAATCATCAAATATACTGTAAATTATCTTTTGATTGCAGGCCCTCAATATCATAATCACAACTGTGTTAGTTCGTTGTGCCAGAGGAGATACTGGCCCACCCCCCGATTGAGCCTGTTTTTTTTCTCCCATTTCTGTCACCCAGTGGAGTTTGGGTTCTTGCATAGTTGGGGACACTTAATATCAACTATATGATACGATACACATTTAATTATTAAACTAATTTTAATTATTGATGATCTTTACAACGGAATTGAATCACAACAATGCTGAACAACAGCCGAAATGCATAAATAGCCAATTCCTTATATCACTGTAAAGCTGCTTTGAGACAATCGTATTGTATAAAGCACTAGATAAATAAAGGTGACTTGACTAAATCTAGGAAGAACGGGGTTTGGGAACACATCGTCCCCCTCACACTGTGTGTGCCTGTAACCTGTTTGTCCCTGGGGCGGCGGCTGTGGCACCCACATAGATACAAGGTGCCACATTGGGGTGACACCCTCCCTTTGGATGGATTTCCAGACAGTTATTTATGCCTGCACTCATCTCCACCTCCCTCCAACCACATAAAACACTGGCATATGTGTGGGGCCTGGCACCGTCTTTATGCATTTGGCCTTAGAGTAACCGAGAATAAAACATGTTATCATGACATGCTTAAATAAAACACAAGCACACACAAGATGCATTTGACTTACATTGACGCTGCAGCTTCCCGCGATGAGTGGTATAGCGCACTGGATCACTTTCAATGTCACATGTATCCATCCCCTTGGTAACCAGGCTTACATAACACACCTAAAATAAAACAATGTAACAAGAACTATAGTTCCCTTTCGTCCTGGGAACTCCGACGTGTCGTCGGGGGAGTTCCCTGACGAATTGGGATCCCGCTAGGGAGACCAATCGACTTCGAGTGAAACTAAAACGAGCCAATGAAAATTGGCATGCAAGATTTGCATTCCGCGACCCGCCTACCAGTGCGGGTATAAAAGCCGGAAGCAAACGCATCCAAAATGCTTTTTGCTTCGGAGCCGACCAGTTGTGTCCTCTGAGTGGAATGAGCTTGTAGACTGTGAGTCTGCTGTTTCCTGAGAGTCTCTCTGTGCTGGTGTGACGGCGCTTCAGCGGTCTTCGCGATCTCCCGTCTGCTGTCTGTTACTACACGCGCTGTGTTTACAAAGAGCTGTTTTAACAGCTGGTATACGGTTGAGTGCACGCAGCGGGCTTGCAGTTTCCCCGCTGTGTTGCCGCGTTGATCCCTGTGTGCTTCAGCACAACTAGAGAGTATTTTTCTCTGAAAGAGCAACACGGGTGAGATCGCGTCCTTTTCAGGATGACGTTTCACCTGTGTGTTTCTGGATGCGGTCGTTTCCTGTCCTCATTGACGGCCACGATCACTGTTTCACATGCCTGGGCTTAAGCGTGTTGAGACTGCGTTCGTGGGTGGTTCGTGTTCTCTCATGAGAACGTGACCACGTCGGCGCGTTGTTCGTCTCCCCTTTCTCGTAAAGGCTTGAGCCGTTCAGCGTGCCGTGTGCCGTCGAGCCGCCGGCTGACAGCGCGGTTGTCACGGCAACCCAGCGCGCGTCATTCGGCGCTCTAGATGCGCGGTCAAGACTCAAGTGCCTCAAACGAGGTGGAGTCCCTTTGCATATTCCCCGATCTAGTTCCTCTTCTGCACCAGAAGAGGGCTACTTTGGCTAATAGCATTGGTGATCTGAGGATTACAGTGGGGGTACCCCTCACTCCTCTAGCGCATCGCAAACATGCTGAAACTGTGTTCGTGGGTGGTTTATGCTCTCTTATGAGAGCATGACCACGTCGGCGCGTTGTTTGTCTTGAAAGAGCTTTCAACGTGCCGTGTGTCATCAAGCTTGATGGCCACGTTCACTGTTTTGTGCATGCCTGGCAGCTTACGGGTGGAATTACTGGTGGTTCTCATGAGGAACCAAGTGTTTCATTCGGGGCTCCAGGGGAGGATCAGATGTCGATCGCTGCATCGGAGAGAGGGCTGTTACACTCTGGATATGGTGATACTGAGTCCCACTGTAATGGTGTGTGCACTCATGCTAAATCAGGTCCAGACTTGACAGCCACACTTCCCGGGCTACTCTGGGGGCGCAGTGCAACGCGTGTCGCCTTGCCCCGCCCCCGTGCTTGCCTGGATGTGTGTGAAAAACTTTTTGCAGTATGGAGGCATATTGGTGCCAAAATCTGTGAAAAATGTTCCTCTCTCACTACCCTTGATGGTGGTTTTGCTAATAGCAGACCACCTCTTCCCTGCATGTGATGGTCAGTGTAGACCAAAAAACACGCAGTGCACAAGGGTAGTTCTGAGTCGGGGTTGAGCTGTGCTTAGTGACTACCGTGATTTTAGTCACAGCACTGGCCCTCGGTCAGACGATGTTCACACTGTGGTCCAGAAGTTTCCCAGGGCTAACCTTGTAGACGTACGAGACATCGCCAAAGTTTCTTTCTCGATGCTCCTATTTCTCAAGGTTTGCCCTGTTTCGGTGACACTGTTGGAGACTGTGCCCAGCGGCTCTCCACAGTTCAGAAGCAGGCTGAGGAAACTACGAGCTTGACTTGATGTGCTTCCGAGTCCCTCATGCTCCTCCTCAGTCTGTTTGTCGCCAAGGGTGTCAGTCCCCTGTGGAAGCTGTCACAGCTAGCTCTACTGTGACGTCTAGCTTCGCAGGAAGACGGCGCCACCTGTCTCGGCAGCCCTGAGACAGGTGACCCAGCGTTGTAGGGAATTGCTCTCTCGGAGACGGTGCACGCACCTCTCCCTCCCCCCGGAGGAGGACGGGGTGGAGTATCTTTCATTCTGTTCCGCCGCTGGCTCCCCGGAGTCCAGTGGTACCCTCATTTCTAGAGCAGTTTCTTCCATCTCTGGGTCACGAGGGTGCGGACTGCAGTGAGCAACGCTCCCATGCCTTGCCACTCCTTTCCCCCTCTTCCATTTCTTAGATGTCAGTGACGCCGCCACGGCCTCGTCACTCTCATCTCCCGCTGGGCAAGGTGGTGCGAAAACCTGGACTCGACGCCCTCGGGCCTCGCTCCTCGTTTCCCCTCCTTTCTTCGCCTCGGGACAGCCCGCAGCCGAACGCCTCCGAGCCTTCCCTGCCGTCTGTTCCTCTGTGGAAGCAGGTAGGTGTTGCCCCGCACACCCAGACCTCTCTCTCGGCCGCAGTAATGCCTCCGGAGTCTGGTCCCTGCCTTCCACCTCGCTGCCCCTCCGCTGGTACGCCGGTGGTCCGGGTGGGTTCGTTGGTACGATTCTCAAAGCCTGGCTAGCGCTTCTGAGGCCGTCCCGCTGGCTCACCCGTTCTATCCGGCTCGGCTATGCAATTCAGTTTGCCCGCCGGCCTCCCAGGTACAGTGCCCCTGTCCTGAGGAAGGAGATCGACGTCCTGCTGGCGAAGGACGCGGTCGAGCCGGTTCCTCCAGCCGAGATGAGGTCTGGGTTTTACAGCCCTTACTTCATTGTACCCAAGAAGGGTGGGGGGTTATGGCCAATCCTGGACCTGCGAGTTTTGAATCGGGCCCTGCACAAGCTCCCGTTCAAAATGCTCACGCAGAAACGCATCTTCGAGTGCATCCGTCCCCGGGATTGGTTTGCAGCGATCGACCTGAAGGACGCGTACTTTCATGTCTCGATTCTCTTCGACACCGACCTTTTCTTCGGTTCGCGTTCGAAGGTCGAGCATACCAGTACAAAGTCTTACCCTTCGGCCTGGCCCTCTCGCCCCGCGTCTTCACGAAAGTCGCAGAGGCGGCCATTGTTCCCATGAGAGAACATGGCGTTCGCATTCTCAACTATCTCGACGACTGGCTCATAATAGCTCACTCGCGAGATCTGTTGTGCGAACACAGGGACCTGCTGCTCCAGCACCTCAGCCGCTTGGGTCTTCAGGTCAACTGGGACAAGAGCAAACTCTGCCCAGTGCAGAGGATCTCTTATCTCGGTATGGAGTTGGACTCGGTCGCTCAGACTGCGCGCCTCACCGAGGAGCGCGTCCAGTCAGTGCTCAATTGCCTCAAGTCCTTTCAAGGCAGGTCAGCGGTCCCACTGAAACAGTTTCAGAGGCTCCTGGGGCATATGGCAGCATATGGCAGCCGCAGCCGCGGTAACGCCGCTCGGTCTGCTCCATATGAGGTCGCTTCGAGCCATTCACATCCCTGGTGTGCTCAACCGTACAGCCGACGAGCTTTCACGGCAGCCACCTCTTCCGGGAGAATGGCGACTCCACCCCCAGACGGTTCAGCTGATATGGGAAGTCTTCGGAGCCGCTCAGGTAGACCTGTTTGCCTCTCCGGACACGACTCATTGCCGGTTGTTTTACTCCCTGACCGAGGGTTCTCTCGGCACGGATGCACTGGCGCACAGCTGGCCCCTGGGTCTTCGCAAGTATGCGTTTCCCCCAGTGAGCCTTCTTGCACAGATTTTGTGCAAAGTCAGGGAGGACGAGGAGCAGGTCCTGCTCGTTGCGCCGTATTGGCCCAACCGGACTTGGTTCGCGGAACTCATGCTCCTCGCGACAGCCCCTCCTTGGCCGATTCCTCTGAGGAAGGACCTCCTTTCCCAGAGACGGGGCACCTTGTGGCACCCGCGTCCAGACCTCTGGAGACTCCATGTGTGGTCCCTGGACGGGACGCGGAGGTTCCAGGTGGCCTACCGCAGGGTGTGGTAGACACCATCACTTCCGCCAGAGCCCCCTCTACGAGGCGCCTCTATGCGTTGAAGTGGAACCTGTTCGTCGAGTGGTGTTCTTCCCACCGGGAAGACCCCCGAACTTGCCCGATCAGAGTCGTGCTTTCCTTCCTGCAAGTTGGGTTGGAGCGAAGGCTGTCTCCCTCCACCCTCAAAGTGTATGTTGCCGCAATAGCCGCTCATCACGATGCAGTAGAAGGTAAGTCATTGGGAAAGCACGACCTGATCATCAGATTCCTTAAGGGTGCCAGGAGGCTGAATCCACCTCGTAGTGTGCACCCTTACCCTCTTGGGACTTGACTCTAGTGCTTAGTGCACTTCAGAGGCCCCCGTTCGAGCCCTTGCCTTCAGTCGAGTTGAATATCTTGTCTATGAAGACAGCGCTCCTGTTGGCTTTGGCTTCCTTTAAGAGGGTAGGGGATCTGCAGGCATTTTCGGTCGACGAGTCGTGCCTAGAGTTCGGACCGGGCCTTTCTCACGCTGTGTTGAGACCCCGGCTCGGATACGTGCCCAAGGTTCCTACCACCCCGTTTGTGGATCAGGTAGTGAACCTGCAAGCGCTGCCCCTGGAGGAGGCAGACCCAGCCCTAGCTTTTCTCTGTCCCGTCCGCGCCCTGCGCTGTTACGTGGACAGAACGCAAAGCTTCAGGACCTCAGATCAGCTCTTTGTTTGTTACGGAGGCCAGCAGAAGGGGAAGGCTGTCTCCAAGCAGAGGTTATCCCACTAGTGGATGCTATCGCCCGGGCTTATGAGTCCCAGGGCGTGCCTTGCCCACCTAGGTTGACGGCACACTCTACTAGGAGTGTTGCCTCCTCCTGGGCTTTGGCGCAAGGCGCCTCGCTGACAGACATCTGTAGAGCTGCGGGCTGGGCGACACCTAACACGTTCGCTAGGTTTTATAGCCTTCGTGTTGAACCTGCTTCCTCCCGTGTACTCGCTACGGCCGGTAGAGCGAGGAATTAGGTTATGTCGGCTTGCTACGCCATTCCCGCCCCGTGGGCCGGATACGTGCGTCTTTTACTCCGTTGGTTCCCCAACATACGGCTAACCTCGTGAGTTCCTCCATCACCCCTTCGGCATCAGGCGAGGCGGTTCGCCGGTGCCAGGTCTATTACCTCTCGTAGGAGTTGCTATTAGACTGGGTGGCCTTGACAGTGGTCCCTTCGGCGACCCATTTTTTCCACGTTCCAGCTACCCTCCGGGTTAGCTCCGTGTCTTCCTCTCGACAGATCCCTCTGTCGTCCTTGCTGAGTACGCTCCCACCCCTCGGGCTGGGACTACCTCAAGGACTTCCGTATGTTTCACTACCCCACGGGTTAGTACATACGTGTATTCCAGTGCCTCCCTTCGGGCGGGCAGGGGCTCCGTAGCGTTCCCTCCTACGGGTTGGGCACGCTTTCCCAGTGTTATCCAAATCCACTGAGTGGGTCTTGCGGAACAGCAGTGTGATTTTCCTTAGCTAGCTCCCGCATCTTGTTCAAGAAACTGCTGCAGGGTAGCCTAGCTGGGCGCTGGAAGGGGTCAGCACCATGGCGTGTTTGTAGGGATCCCAATTCGTCAGGGAACTCCCCCGACGACACGTCGGAGTTCCCAGGACGAAAGGGAACGTCTCGGTTACATATGTAACCCTCGTTCCCTGAGTACAGGGAACGGAGACGTGTCGTCCCCTCGCCACGTTGCTGTACCTTCGCGGAGGACTGGACATTGTTCGGCTCCTCAGCGAAAAAGCATTTTGGATGCGTTTGCTTCCTGCTTTTATACCCGCACTGGTAGGCGGGTCGCGGAATGCAAATCTTGCATGCCAATTTTCATTGGCTCGTTTTAGTTTCACTCGAAGTCGATTGGTCTCCCTAGCGTGATCCCAATTCGTCAGGGAACTCCCCCGACGACACGTCTCCGTTCCCTGTACTCAGGGAACGAGGGTTACATATGTAACCGAGACGGTCTTTTTCCTTAATATTTTTTTGTATTTGAAAACCTCAATGTGTTGGAAAAACAGTGTGTGATATTAATAAAGAAATAATGAAATCTGGACATAATATTAATAATAATTAGACGTAGAACACTCACATGAACGCTTCCCTATTGGACACACAGTTGGCGTGGGCATGGCAGGGCTGGTTGGGCCCGCACAACTGGGTCTGCTGCTCACAGAACTCTCCGGCATAACCGTCTTTACAGGAGCCCTGCTTACATTTACCGCTGGCCTCTGGACGGTTATCACACACTCCGTGGATGCATCTACAAGCTGGTATCAGGGAGGGACGCAAAGTAAATATTGTTATTAAACATCTGAATCATTCCCAAACATTGTGCTGTAAAATAAATGCATACTTTTGTCACAAAACGGGCCATATTTGTTGGAGTCGGCACAGTATTGGCAGCGTGATCCTTTGAAATTGGGCTCACACTGGCAAGTGCCATTTCCATCGATGCCTTCTGAGCACTACAACAAAAGAAATACAGTTATGGCAACTGAAAAATGCTGACCTGTACAGTATGAGCATTGAGTGCGTGCAGTTTACCTTCCCATGAGAGGAACAGGGGCGGTGAAACCACCAGGGCATTGGGAACAGTCTGCTCCAAAAAAACCTTTACAGCAGCGAGGGGTCTGGTGAAGACAAGACAAGATTTGGTTGGATGGAAAACTAGATGCAGATGCAAATTATGTCTAATACTCACAGTCTTTGTTTCATTGCAGAAGAGGGCACAGCCATGGCTGGGTATGGTCATGCCAAAAGCACTCTTTTTAAACACACAGCCTCTGGAGAATATTTCCTGAGTATGAGAAGTCCAAAAAAGGAGCGACAAAAAAAATCAGTGTACAATTTCACTCCAATTTAACGCCAGCTTGATACAAAGCCCTACTGAGACTAAAAGTTATTAAGGTTAAATGTATTAATGTTAAACGTTATTAACTTAAGCTTTATTGTATTAAAGTATAGCATGCACTAATCTAATAGTATTATATGTAACAGGTTACCAGTGATTCACCAGTTGGACAGTTAGATTTGGAGACAAGTGTACAGCTAACGCATGAACCCTGTGACAAAGAGAAGAGAAGACACACACTCTCGTGTCAGTATGGTAACTAGGGCTTCGTCCGAAATTCAATACTCTCGAGTAGGTACTTATTTTGAATGAGTCATTACTTTGCGACCATTAAAAAAATTAACGACCATTAATAGTTCTCTATAGTATGAATGTGTGTAGTATGAATGTAATTCAGACATACTGCATTCACCATGTTGCCAATGTCATGTGACCGACCAGTGTCAGTTAAGTCACTTCACTACCATTCACAAACTCTACCGTGTCCTCAAAGGATAGTAAAGTGTCCATTATGTGCACACTTCAGAAGTAGGTCATCTGGGTACTTTTTGCCTACTCTTTTATGAGTCCTGTGAATTTGGACATCCTACTCTAGTCACATAATGTTTTTTGCCCACTATATAGTAAGAAAGTATGTGACTTCGATCGCAGCCAATCACTTCAAACGAAAGGCTTATATATTTTATATGTAAAATTGCAAACAATAACTTTAAAGACAAAGTTTGACATTTTTGTTGTTTCCTAACAGGTTTCTTGAACACTGTCCCCCTCTGGAATTGTTCAAGAAGCACCACAGTGTTTACAGCAAATCATCCTTTCAATGGCTTATTTGTAGTTGTCTTTAAACATAAAACTGGGACAATTGGTGTATTTTTGACATAGAAATACCTTTAAGACAGAAATGTGTGTCTGTTACAGCTATGGTTGGTCAACACAAGTGGATATACGGCTTACCTTATAAATATTGGTTTCATTGGTGTCACACCTGTGAGGTAGGATGGGCTCTATTGATGGAGGGATCAGCAGCCCTTCCAGTGAATGAAGACGGCCATTCTTTGCTTCGACGTCTAGTTCCAGCACAGATTCCCCATTGACCAGGATCTGCCCCTATTTGTGACAAAATCAGTGGTTTTATAATACAAGCATTTTGACCCCAAAATCACAATTAAAATGTCTGAATATCATTGCACTGTTTTCAGAAACTTTATTTTTAGTACTGTCATTTAATCTCAAATTCACACAGGCGTCTTAGTGGAGTAACCACAGGTGTAGTTCATCACATTAACAAGTATGAACATTAACCTTTAACGTTTGACCACTAGAATGAGTACAAATAGTCACAATAACATTTTTGTGTTACCTTTGGTAATAGTACTGTACAATTTTGTTTTGCAACATATTAATTTAGCTTGAACAGTGTTTTGCTTTCTGTCTTCCAAATGAATCCCACTTTGATTCACATTTTATTATCCAGTGCAATGGCATTCATGCAGTATTTCTTAAATGCACAAATATGTTTGATGGCCATTGAAATAAACTTGCTGAAATATGCTTATTACTTCATTAAAGACACATCTGGATTTAGGAGTATGTCTGAGCATTGCACAAATATTTTCTATTTAATGAAAGATTATAACTCACAGCAGCCGTCACATTAAATGTCAGGACCTGGTTCGCCATGGTCTCAGCACTAGGGTTCGACACAATGAAGCTGGCACTCAGCTGTACACGATACAACAGACAATACCTATTAAATGATGATCTCGGAATGGATTTGAACACATATATATTCGCACACATCCACACACAAACCTGAGAAGTGGGCACTATGTGATTGCGCATCAAGTTCAAGTAATTTTGCCTTGCCCTAAATTGGGAGAAATTAAAAGAAAATGTAAAGTGATGGTTTTGTGACTGGACAGAACACAATTAAATGATATATTTGCACTGTACCTCCTCAGAAGTAAGAAAGTCTAAATAGCCAGGCTTTAGGAAGGTAAAGGCTATATTTGTTGGAGCAAATAGTGTATAAGGTCCTTCTTCTTCTAAAATTTTTGCCACATTGGTTTTCTGAGAAACAGAAATATCAAAGGGGTCAGCAATAAAAATAAAAAAAATAAATTGAACAACAAAGAATCAGTTTTCACAAAAAGATTAAGCAGTATAATGGTTTTCAACACTGATGATAATAATAAGAAATGTTCTGAAGGATCATGTGACTGAAGTAATGGAGTAATGGCTTCTAAAAATTCAGCTTTGCTATCAAAGGAATGAATAACATTTTAAAATGTATTATATTTTATAGAAAACACTTATTTTAAATTGTAATATTATTTCACAACATTACTGTTTTTACTGTATTTTTGATCAAATAAATCCAACCTTTGAGAGTTTAAGAGACCTCTTTCGAAAACATTACAATAATCTTGTAAGCAAATATTTGCCCTATCATAAAAGGCAATAAAAAAATTATTTCTAGAGCAGGTCAAATATCTTAAAGTGCATGAATTTAGGGTTTAATTCATTGACTTTAAAACTCTGTTACCTCAAGCAGAGACTTAAACTGAGAGAATTTTCCATTTTCTGAGAGAATCTGCATCAAGTTTTCCTGAAAATAAGAGATAAACAAATTGGCACGCCTAACAAACAAAAACAACTCTCATTTGCATGTTTTATCAGTGTATGATATTTATAAAGCGCAAATTTCCAAGAAATCATTCAGCTTCACAAACCTCTTTCTCGCTTATCACAGTAGAAGGAACTGCATCCATCAGCTTATCAACCAAATGAATTATTCCATTTGAGGCAATGATGTCTGTCTCCACAAGCGTTCCTTTCTTACGGCTACCATGGAGACGGATTTTTAGCTGCTCTGCCTTTATAATAAAAGTTTGAGAATCTAATGATCTCTCTGTCATCATTACACACACACATAGTGAAACATAAACAGATATGAGCAGGAAAGAGTTTAGGAAAGAAACAGGATATGATGATTCCGCTTCTTCTATCCTGCATTTGCACATCCTTGAAAACATTTGGGACATTCACTCACAACCTGGGTTCAATCACCTACATCTATCATTGATTCGGCAGCCATGCCGGTCAGAGTATACAAGAGGATTCCCTTCTTCAGAGAGTCAGAGTTCACCTCTCCCGCAACCATGTGCAGCTTAGCAAGATAGCGAGCTCTCATCTCATTAGCCAGCTGGGTTTTCACCTGGAACAAAAGCGAGATTTTAGCATTTGTTTGAATGTATTAGATGAACGCATCAAATGTGGGTGTGTTTGTGTTGTCTAACTCACAGATGTGCCTTTAAAAGCCTTGTTCACGGGCACAAACACAGTAAACGGTCCAAGGGAGGTCAGTGGCCACGACATGACTTTATCTGAAACAGCAGATATAAAATTAGCTTTATAATGTATGTCTACTCCATTTGTGTCTATTTGTATTTATCCCAAGGAATATCTCAGGTAATGTTGATACTCAAAGAGTGTTGAACTTCGACTGGATTTCACCGATTTGCGAGATTTGTTGCTTGCAGTCTGGGCAGGATTTGAAAACTCATGCAGTGTTTAAATACTTTATCCCAAATGAAGTGGATTAGATGCTTAAACAGTGTGTTTGTGCTGTCTGTCTTCCAAATTAATCCCACTTTGATTCATATTTTATTATCTAATGCAATGGCATTCATGCAGTGTTTCTTAAATGCCCAAATATATATAAAAAGAATAAAGTTCAACATAAGCCTTTATTATTTAAGTAAGGAATAATTGACGACAGGCCATTGAATTATTAGAAAAATAATGCACACCCGAGGTGGTAATGCGGTCACGACGCGAAGCGGAGTGGCCGTTACACCTCGGGTGTGCATTATTTTTCGGATAATTCAAAGGCCTGAAGTCAATTATTCCGCTTATACTACAGTTACCACACCTCAAAACATTGTTCAGATGATGCATTTCAAGACGTTTGTCAAGTTTTTGTCATTAAAACGCTCTTGTATGTAGGACTAATTTCTTACGCATCTAATCCCATGCCTCCGTTGCTAATTCCAAAACGTCATTTTAGAGTTAGTAACGGAGGTTTGAGCCACTGATAGCAGAATAATGATGGACACACTTACGACTCGCTGAAACATTCGAAGACTGACTGTTTCCATCGACTGTAGCAGGTCTTAAACACCGACTGTGAACACAGACTGAACGCGCTGAACATGCGTTTAGGCATGATCAGTCATAAGTTTCAAATTACATTCATAACTGGCCTTGACTTAGTGTGTCCCGGCTTTATACAGTTAGAGAGAGAGAGAGAGAGAGAGAGAGAGAGAGAGAGAGAGAGAGAGAGAGAGAGAGAGAGAGATGTTGCAATAATGAGACAGAAAAGCATGTGCGTCAATATTATTATTTATTTATTTATTTATTAAAATCGTTTTAATTAATTCGTTCATTCTTGTTTTCTATAATTGACAGTAGATAACTTAATAAATGAAACACACAAAGCTCTTTTAACATATTAATAATTATTTATTTGTTATATTATCTGGAATAATTACGAAAACCCGTGCAGCAGGACTATCAACTTATTTATATAGCCTATATTCAGTTTAATTTTCTATTTAGCCTGTTATAGATAGGACTACATACTTTATTTATTAAAACTAAACTGTATGTGTCCATTGATTGTGAAGTTAGACATTGAAAACTGCAGATGAAGCGCATGTGGCCGCATGTTTTCTCTTGTTATGAATTGTATCCTATTTTCCGTTATTACAGTTAACTACGCGCAGTGATATGGAACTGTAATGCGGTCAAACCCGCCTGGAACTACTTTAGCCGTGCGTTTCCCTGAAAATAATTGCACACCTTAGAACGTTCTCAACCAATCAGAATCAAGCATTCAACAGCCCTGTAGTATAAATACCAATAAAGTGAGGTGTATGTATTTTGTCAGTTTTGTTTTGATAACCATGACACAATATAACATTAGGATTACATGAAAACAGTTTTTACTGTTATAAAAGCACGGATTTGTGTGCATTAGCAGAACTAAGTGTCAGAATAAACATGAAACACACGTCAGTGTTCTCATTGGTGATTCCAGCCAATCGTGAAACAGCTGTTTTGTCATCAGAGCTTGTGCAGCTACTCTGAAGAAGTTGTGCTGACTGAGCCAGCTAACTGCTCTTCATTTGCTCTTGCGATATGTTGATTTCATACGTCCCGGTAACATGGCATCAGTGACATCTCAAGTTTATAAGCGGCATGCAGCGCTTCAAGTCAGTGCAAGTCAAGTCAAGTTGTTCTGTGCAATGCTGCATGAAGTTGAAAACACCTAATATCTTTAAAAAAATGGTGAAAACCCATTAAGTCACTCACTGAACAGTGTGATGGCACTGGAGAGCTGACCCGTCCACTCCCCTCCTGGCTTTGAATTCAAGTCTTGCAACTGCTGAAGTATGTTCCCAAAGCATATATTTCCATTTCCAAGGTAACCTTCACGGCACTTACATCTAAAATGTTTGGAATTGAAGCCATAGTTTTGAATATGTGAGAAAAAGTGTTCACAAAATCCATTAAAAAAAAAACACTGAAAATGTACACCTACTCGACTGTTCCTGGTTCCACTGTGGCACAAGTGGCATATTTATGGCAGGAGTTTGGTTTGCACATATCTTTTATGCTGCAGCCCACACCTTCAACAAACTTCTCAAACCCCTCCAAACATTCACAGTGAGCCTGTGGGAAAACTTCAGTGTTGTGAAGATGGCAAACCATAATCAAAGCAATCGGTACATTTAAGTGGCTCAGTGTGTTACAATGTTTACACACACACAAACACACCTTTCCAGGGCCGTCATACACACAGCGAGTAGAACCAGATGTGCAGTTGCCCAGGTTAGTCTGGCAGGGGTCGATGGGCATGCAGACACGGCCGTCTCCACTGTAGCCTTCTGTACACGTGCACACATGCTTGTTAGGCCCAGTATGCGCACACACTGCGCTTGCATGGCACACACCTTTCAAGCAGGGGTTAATTGCTGCATAGACAATGCAACAAAGGAAAACAATAGATTTTGTGAGATCACAAGGCCCCCTCTGCTGAAATTAACAGATTAAACCAGTACAGAATATATTTATATGCTGGAATGAGATGGTTTATATGTGCAGTACTTACATGTACATTGGACTCCATCACCTTGATAACCAGGTTTGCATCTGCACATAAGCTGCCCTGTGGACATGTCCTCAACACAACGAGAATCTGGCCCACACCGCAAAGCAGCACATGCTGGGAGCTCTGAAGAGGGAAAAAACATTCACTCATGCTGCTTTAATATCCAATGTAACATGTATTGTATAGGCTACATAATAATAATCCAAGGCCTTACCTCGGTCGCAGTCTATGCCAGTGTATCCAGACAGACATGTGCACCCTCCTATGCCTTTCATGCCGCTGTCACATATGCCATTCTTGCAGCTACACACTGAATAGCACATGAGGAAGTCAGAGCATGGTATCAACACCAAAAAAAAAAACCCAAATCAATTAATCCTGATACAGAATAAAAGGGGGCGGGGCTTCTTACCATTGTTGCATGTGGGTCCATATAAGTTCTCTTTACACTCTTCGCAAGCTGTTCCTTTAAACCCTGGCTGCAAAAATAACCAAAAAGTGCAATGGTCAATGGGTGCTCAATAACTATGTGCTTGATTCAGACAGAGCAAGAGAAGGAAATTAAACTTACTGCACATGTGCATGTCCCATTGCCCCCTATACCATCAGAGCAGACTCCATTATTTCTGCATGGGTTCGCCGCTGATCCTGGACACTCTATTGAAAGAAAAAAGGATTAGATTTCATGAGGTTTAAAGTGAAGATATCTCTTTAAACTTCTGTTTCAATCAGATCAGATAAAATGGCCTATTTGGAGATGTCAATCACACATTTACCACTTGAGTATGGCAGTAACAACTCATAGCTACAACAGATCATGTAGATCATGGATTTGATTCCCATGGAATTAATTGGGGAAAAAATGCCAACACTTAGGTCAATAAGGTCTCATTTGTAAACAGTATAGTTATTGTAAACAATTCTTCATTTATAGTTCACAGTGCATTAGTTAATGTTAACATCCAACTTTTTATTTAAAAAAATTATTAGTAAATGTAGAACTTAACATTAACTAAGATTAATAAATGCTGTAGAAGTAGTATTCATCTAATGTAGTTCATATTAGTTTTGAGCTTTGTTGAGGCTGATTTGAGATCAGTGAGTTTGCGTGAACCTGATTTGAGGGCAAATGTTTGCCATGACTGTTCTGTGTTCAGTTTAAGTGAGATGGATTTAAGATCATTCTGTTTGCCAGGACTGATCTGGAGTCAGTGGGTTTGGGGTGGTAGGGTCTCTACAAGAGGATATGAGTTAGCAAAGTTCCTGTTCTTCAAACAGTCCCTCATCTCTTCCACTGACCCTCACTCTTCTTTTCCTTCCCGCCATTGTAAGTTTGACCACTTAGGCCTGACAAAACCCCTTCATCGGATCAGATCCTTCCCGGCCAATCACACACATTGACACACTATGCACAGACGTCTCAACAAAATTAAAAAACAAATCCCACTAGCAGCATATGCAGACAGTTCCTCATGAGCAAGGCCACCTTTCAGCACATTCTTTACATTCTGCACTTACTCTGAAGAGAAATTGGTAACACCTAAGGTTCCATTTGTTATATTTTGAGGAAATTGTGGGTGGATCCAATGCAATCTCACTGGAAAACGTAACTATTTTACAAGGTGGTGATTTTGTAAAAAATAAGCATGAAGGTCCTCCCCAAACCTCACCGTAAACCACTGGGGAGTAGCAGATCGGCCAAAAAAGTAAAAATTAGCTCGTAGAAATTCATAGGAATTAGCTACCAATGGTGAACCATGAGATTGTGTTGGAAGATCTAAGTAACAATCTTCAAATAGACAGGTTTAATATAAATCTCCAGAAAAAAATAGCTTTCTGCCATTCAGATGTTAAATATGAAATCAGATACAGGGGAAAATGCATTTCCTCTCATAATGCTTCACCAAGCTTTCATAATGCTGACCCGTCTCATAAACACAAAGGTCAAATCATTTAACTCTCAAAGAACAATGCAGGAAGTTTTGCTGATAAGAGACCAAAGAAACCAAGACAACGCATGTTAACTTAAGTGTTTGACTCAGCGAACTCATTGTGGGATCTGTGTGAGTGCTGACAGGCAGAGGAAATACTGGAAATGAGACCTCCACAGCTTGTTGGTCAGCACATTCCATTGGTACGGAGGCACATATCTACCATATCCCTCTCAGAGGGAAGGAAGTACCAAATCCCTTGTTCCACAGCGGCTCAAAACTTCCTCTCATAGTGTGTGACAAGACACACAATAATATGTCACATGTCAGCTTATTAACTGTACAGCTCCCACAGGAAAAACAACTGTGAGAAACAAGACCATCATGGTCTCATAACCACATAAAATGTTAAAAATGGATAAAGTGTGATTCCAAAATATCAACAACTGTGGAAGGTCACATTCATGCATATAGGATTTATATCCCTAGTCAAAAGATTCCCAAAAATAACGCTAATAGAATTTCTATCGTAATTTGGAAGCAATCCTAAAGGGTATTATTGGGATCAAAAAAGAATTCTTCAAGAGTCACATAAGATCCTGCTGGATTAACTCAAATTCCTACTCTCTAGTTTATTTCTTCTGGAAGTTCAGTTAATCCAGTAGGATCATATTTTATTTTTAGAGGATGGTCGCTTTTAATGGTAATTTTATCTCATTACAACACATTGGGATTGGTTTTGACAGAATTATGATGAAACTTTGTAAAAAAAAAAAAACAATTATGAATTATGATAACCATTTATTAGCATTCCTTTAGGATTTTTTGAAGTAGGAATGATAATATTAAAGTTATGTTTTTTCCACTTCTTTCTCCAAGAGGAGCCGTGCTTCTTGCGTTTCAGACTTTGCGGTCACATAAAGATAGTTCCTGTCTAACTCATCTGTTCAAAATATTCCCTCAGTGCATCTTCCCTCACAGAATGACGGAAATGACAAATGCAATTTAAAAATGTGTTAGATAATCAGATAAGAACACAACAATCACTTTTGGGCCATGTTTATCAAGAGGTTATTGACGTCATGGATATTCTATGGAACACAATTCAAATACAATTCTAACAGAATTCCTCTTCAATGACCTGAAACTCACCAATGCAGTCATTGCCCCAGTAACCTGGACAGCACTGGGGCTCCACCGTGTCTTTGTAGCACTCATATGAACAGCCCGCCACAGACAAATTGTGTGTGATTTCATACCTAGACACAAATAGAGAGATTATTATGTAATTATTGCCTTTGTATTCATGTTATATATCATAACCCTTTGTTTATGCACAAGGGAAACACCTAATCTTGTCATGAAAGCTGTTTTTTTTTTTTTGGTCTGATATTTAATTCAGGATAATTCAAAGAGATTTGAAACAAATGCAGAATATTCTTTGTCTGGATCTCTGATGGCACTATATCTTTAAATATATTAAAATTATAAAAATATTTTTACAATATTACCGTTTTTACTGTATTTTTATTTTTTTTTATGCAGCTTTGGTAAGCATAAGAGACTTACATCTTTAAAATCACAAAATTACATTTAAAAATTACAATTAAAAAATGTAGGATAATTCAAAGACTTTTTACTCCTTTACGATCCAATCAGTTCCCAAAGGACAAAATCAAGACCCGCCCTAAATGTTTTCTTCGAGAAGCTGTTTCACTCATGTTATAATAGTGGAAAAAACACCATCGCTACTTCCGTTTCATGTCGACCTTAAGAAGTCAAAACTTTCCATTAGCTCTATAACTGAAATAACGACATTATTTAGTTATTATTGTGTCTTTTTCCTCATAGTGACTGGCTGGTCCCCACAATGTAGCTTACAGAAATAAATAGTTCAGTCATGAGCGCTGATTGGTTCCCCTATCATCGCCATCTAAACATACTTCCTAATCAATCCACATAACCATATATTTCGTGCCCCAGCCTGCGAATTGCCCTGCTGCACGATTCTGAAAACTTCTGTTTACCCCACCTGCAAAAATCTGCCACAGGGGGTTTAATATAATCTTGCAGCAGCATGACCTTTATGTATGTTATTTTAAATAAGCGGAACAAATTCTTGTATTTGCTCAGCAGATCTCGTCCGCCAAAATCAAGCATATGAACATTCCCATTCCCCATGCCAATAAATGCAGGTTAAATAACTCACTCAATGAGTCGTCATGATTGAAACATATATAATACTGTACCTGCAGTCTTTTGTGCTTTTCCCTGGTGGTTTCTTGGTGTAGCCACTGGGACATTTCACCAAAAGCGTTACCGAGCAGGAATGACAGGTCGATTTGGTCACCACCTGGATGTTCTTATCACAACGGTTCTGACCACAGACACCAACAGAATCACACACACACATCCATAGCACATTAGTTTTCACAAAAAAAGAGTGTTCAGTGGCGACTCTTTCTTTTACAGAAAGGCAATAGTTCTCTTTCATATGGTATATCATGTGGGGTTCTTTTAAACTATAAAGCTGGAAAACATGCTGAATCTTAACACCTGCCACTGATTTTCCAAGGAGATTTACCTGATTCGTTCATGACTGTACAGCTGGCCAATGACATTCTCAGGATTATTTTACCCAGCATTCCACGGGACATGTCAAACGATACATACCAAATCAGGGAATTTCTAACTGAAGATTTGCTTATATAGTTCATGCATCTTAAAGCAATACATGTAGCCAACATTTGCAATACAACTACGGAAATGTAAACATTATCTTACTAAATATAGAGGAAGTATCCCTGGAAACGGATATGAACATTAATATCATAGCAAACTGCATGTTTATGTTGTTCTGCCAGCTTGTAGACTGAGTGGTATCTATATGTAAACAGGAAATGGAAGTAGAGCGAGATGTTCCCAAACGAGACAGATTTCTACTGATTAACCCTGGAAAGCATATGTATAAGTACAAATTGTCCAACAGGAAGTAGTCCAAAACAGACAAATTATATCCTTGATTTTCAAAAATATTTGTTAAAAATGTTACATTACACTAAGCTGTTTACAAGCAATCACATATTATATGCATGTTGCACGATGTGTGTGAATCTCACCTGTGATGTCGCTCCAGCCACCCAGAGTAGGATCAAACCTCCACAGATTGAGTTTAAGATGAACCTCATGGTAATAATACTTTCTATTTCTGTCTCACTCACTCTTTCTTTCTGGCTCTCTGAGGTCCTTCACCAGACTGTGGCCACACATGCTGGCCTTCTGCCTTTTCAACAATCCCTCCCTCTCTCTTTCCTGTACCACAAGCAACATGAGAGTCAGAGGGCGACACCTTCCCCTAAAAATCGGACACATAACTAAATCCATTTCACATAAATCACATAAATCCTTCACTCTTTCATTAACATGTAGACCAGAGAAAGACATTAAACCGAGAAAGATGTTATATGATGTTGTGTTGAGATGACAAGTGCACTGCAGATGAAGAATAAAAGAAAAGAAAATTTCAATTTTTTCTCCAAACAATTATCTCATTCTTAACCTTCAACACAATAGGGGGGAAAATTGTTCAAGAAATAGATATTTATGACTTTGAAGTAAATTAATCTAATTTGAAAGATGTCTACATATTTTTACTGGAAAACCAGAAAAATCAAAAACATGTTGATTAAGAACATGATTTTTACAGCATGAAATTTTGGTCTCATCAAGAAGAGAGAAACCCCATGATTTTGGCATTTACGATTCTGAATACAAAATGACAACTTTTTGCTGAATAGTTCATTGAATTCCATTTGACCCAGAAGGCTGGGAAGAAGCTGGTCGATTTCCAGAAGCATTGAAAACATTGTTTATATGAACTGAACAAATAAAGCTGAAGGCAGAAGAATCACAGGATGTCCTCACTCATAAATAAGCCAAGTGGTCAGGTGAAGATACCCTGTCACACACACACACACACACACACACACACACACAACACACACACTTCCTGTATGTAATGCTGCATCATGACTTTCCTTTCATAGAATTACATGTGTGTGCACTGCATATATTCGGATATAGGTAGGTTAGTTATATAATCGTGAGTGTGCATATACAATGCTTTTCAATTTCAACTTATTCATGTGTGGCTTGTTGTTTTTCAACTGCTTATGAAAACAAATTAAAACTTCAGACCACCACTCAATTGCTAGAAGCCTATGAAGCCTACCATCCAAAATATATTTAAAATGGTTCTCTGGAAACTACCCAAAATGGACTGACTCCCAACCAGCTGTAAAACATCTAACAGTTCCCATTTAAACTGTAATTGACACCCCAACCACAAGAACACAATGTGCTATACAATATGGCATCAATGAACCTATGTATGCCAGGCCTATTAACCATTAGAAATATTCGACCAATTTAGTTTCTTACTGTTCAGAAAGACGCATTCCAGGTTTATTAGAAAGCTAAATTTAGGTTATAAGAAATATGAATATGATACTTTACCATACATGCAGGGACCTTCTGATCTCCATTTGATTTTTGTTGTTTCCAAATTCCTTGTGTTGTTTTTTCAGAATTTGCTCATTCGAGGAGCGAATATGGGGACAATATCGCCGAATATGGAACGCGAACGTTTGAAACAATCTGTATTCTATAAAGCGCCATAATTAAAGGTGACCTGACTTGAACAGGTGGACGTGTCAAAGGCGGCAAATTTGAACGAGTTTCTTTAGAAAGAGCCACGCACGTTAGGCCGTGTAAAGGCAACACTTTTGAACGTGTTTTTTTAGTATAGGCCTATATGTAGGCACGCCGCACGAACATAATTTTTATTATGTTAAGGCGGAAATTTTGAACGTGTAATATATTTTTTTATAATTGCAACCCTGAAAACGTTTTGTCCACCGCCCACCAATCATATTCAAGCATTGAATCAACAGCCCCGGGCCCGGGCATATTCTGTAAATTGTGATTTTCTTATTCCACTCAGAAGCCAGATGTGCGAACCGCATGCAGGAGCACTTGAAGTCCCCGTCTGAGAATATTTTGGGAAATTAAAACCATTTTATGCAGTTTGTGATTTTGGAAAAACATATAGGCCTAAGCAGCATGCGTGTGATGATACTGTTCGCCTGCTACTAGCTCCTTATAAAAAACATAAGCAAATGTAAAAGGCTACATTTTTACATGAATTCTAATGTAAAAATTGTCATATATAGAGCAAAGTCATGTGTGCTAAGGTCATATGTGTAGCGCCTTTGTATGATTTGTAAAATAATAATGCAAAAGAAAAATGCTCGTTATAATTGTTTTGAATGTTTTCATTAACTTTTTGCCTCATCTATTTAAGACAGTATTCTGAACAAATCCAAAGTTAAATGAATTTGATTATAATCAAAAGTTAACCAAGAGTGTGGGTGCTGATTTGCACCAAAAATACCTTACTTCATCTCCCTCTTGTGGTCTTCTCTAGCAAGACTATGTGATCCACCAGATGGAGGCAGATACCATCATGTCACTGATGGATATATCCATTCTGTTCATATCCCCCCCCCCCCCCACCCCCCATACGTATATAAGACAAGAAAAGTTAACCCATTTCATATATGATCAGAATGACTGATGAATTGCTTTACAAAATCTTCATAGCAGTATGGTGAGATATAGTAAGAAAAAAAGAAACAAAGAAAACATACAGAATGAATTAAGGCAGAGCAAGCACTAAAGGACGTGTGTAGAATCTTAACATTGACTACAGCAGTTGTTGTGGGAATTTTCGACATTTAAGCAACAGTTATTGGCAGGAAAACGGTGCGGCCAATCCAAAACCCCTCAGGCCTTAACCAACACAACCAGACACAGCCACGAGCCCCTACAGACTTCTGGGAAGGCGTATAGAGCATGGCACCACCCATAGAGCATGCAGGAATGGGCCAGTGGAAAAAGCGTGACTCTTGGCTTCGGATGTAATGCTATGCTTGGATGGACATAACTGATCATTCACATATGAGACAAAAGATGAACGATGATCAGGAAGAGAGCAATGATCCCGGTCTCCACAGGGCAGCGTGGATCAAACTTACATCCAAAACATATTTGCGTGTGTGCATGTGGTCGCACCACCCACTGTGTTGCTTTCAGTCTCAACTCAACAGCACACACAGAAAAAAATAAATCAAAAATAATATTCATCTTACATTAAAGAAATGTAAAATGTTGCATGGACATGCCTCAAAAACCTCTGGGGCTCAGCAAACAGTAAAAAAGGCTGAATAATTATATTCAAGTATATGGATATTACTGAATATTACTGAATTTCATCTGCAGAAATATTTGTCTTTGTTTTAACAGTTGTGGAGCTGCTTTTTCCTCACCAAACTACACTTCCAAAACATTTAGAAACAGTTTCAGCTCATTAGCAATGGCGGAACAAAACCTGAAAAGGCAATATTGAAGTACAGCAGATTTAATATGACAAATCATGATTTAACCATTAAACACATACTAAAAAGAATAAGAGGGGTGAAAGAAGGCACCGAAAGTCTGGCAGCCACCTGAGTTGTTGGCTACGTCAGAGAGAACAGATGCGTACACGTGGACTCCTTTCGCCTGCATGATGTCTCTCTCCAGAATGGGTTGCCACCAAGTTTCCAGGGTTGAAGGTCTCAGCGCTGCTCCTGAAAATGTACCTGAAGAGTTGCAGTGATCAATGCAAGATTTCAATGGATTTGATTCGGCCTACAAGATGCTGTCTGTGTTGCCCACAAAGCGAAGAATTAGCCGAAATTATGACAAGATTCGTAACTAGAATTTACAAAGAACAACGTGTTTTTTCTTGGAAAGAAGAATGAAGAGATTTTTTTACAGATATCAAGAAATATGTTCTATGGGAACATACTATACTATGTTAAAACAGGGTGTGAAAAGGCAACAATTCCAAAAGGGATTCCTTTATTGGTTGGAATTGGGTTGAGAGTCTTTGTGAGAATCACTGTAGAGAATAGTCTTAAGTGATTTTACACAGAAAAAAAAAGGTTTTTAAGAAAGCTTGATGCAACTTGCACTCAGCGGTAAATACAACCACATGAGAATGAACAAGAAGGCATTCAGTGAAATCACGAAATGCAACGTGAGCGAGATTTTCCACCGACTTTAATAGATTTGCCAGCATGTGCAAGAACTCACAGGAATTTTTCTCCCTGTCACTGGAAAGAAGATCTCTGATATGTTCTGCGTGTGTTGCCGTAAATTGTCACCGTCCCGTTGCTTGGAATGTGGCGACATAAAAGGGCCATTTGCATTAGCATTTAAGAGAATGCAACCATGGTATTTGGCACAACTCTGTTACTTCTAGCAAAGCGCTACTTTTTCAGAGATGTGTGTGTGGGGTTACAGCTTAAGAGGAAACGAATGAGACACAAACATCAGTCATAAGAAATAGAAAGAAAACAACCATGATTTGTAATTTGGAATCTTCATTTAAATTGTAAATCGATAAAGCTGCAACTGCAGAACACCCCCGTTATCTACACTTTTGGGAATTATTCCCGTTTATTTGTTTAGGATGAAGGAGCAGACGAGAAACAGTCAAAAGCAAAAAAAAAATGTTCATGGTCTCTAAAAAACAAATTTTATTTAAGTTTTTCAAACTCAAAAAGAGGTGTAATTGTAATCGCATATGATTCGATTGTTCATAATTTAATATATACATTTAAATGCAGAAAACAAAGCTAAAATTGCAGAATACATCCTTAGGAATTCTTTATTTAAGGGATTCTTATTTGGAACCTACATATCAAAAATATCCTGGCATATTATCTACATAATTCCCATTATAATTCATCATTAACTGAAGGAGCCCTCAATATAACCCCCCAAAAAACTCATCTATTTACACTTTTCTCTGCAGTTCAGTATTTCAGTTCCCTTTATGCTCCAGTTATATTCCACAGTTATTATATACAAATGGCTTGATTCCCATTTGAAGCCCATGGGAAGAGTTACGCATGTGTACTTAAAGGGGATTATACCATTTCTCCCTGGTTTTCGCTGTGGATTGCTGGTTGCCATGGATATTTTGTCAACATACTTGTTTGATAGGCCCAACGGTGCAAAAAAAGTCCACTTCCTCTCACAAGGTCTTGTCTCAGGAGATCTTTCCTACTTGCAGGTGTGCATGTCGTTCATCGTCTCACAGCGCCGACACCGAACGTAACAGCACCAGACGAACTTACACTCGCAGCGCTCTACGTGTCGTACCACGTGTGTGTTGTAGCCCCGCCCACAGCACAGCAGGTTGCAGCCGTCCGGCCCGACTGAAGTTCTGTTACACCTGCGGCCCCTGGTCCCCGTCACGCCCAACCGTCGGTCCTCCAAGCAGTAATTTGGCGATTTGTTGAGGAATATTAACTCCTCTTTGGCGATGGGCATGTGGCGTTGGTCTTTGTCCTTACGTCGCACCTTACGTTTGGAACGCTCCACCACCTGAACGCTGGTCTCGTAGCGCTCCTTCAGGTAGGCCCCCACACGCTCAAACGCGGCCATTGTGCGCCAACACGTCTTTACCGCACACGAACCCGACACGCCATGACAGCGGCAGTCTGTCAACATTGTTTTGGCCACTGCCTGTAGAGGAATAGGATACGGAGGATATTATACATCTGGTCGACACTAGAAAGAGACTGAGATCAGGAGAGAAGCTTGTTTTTCTATGTAAGCATGCAGACATGTGAACTGATTCAATTTCAGCCTTTCAACATTTTCGCAATTTATTTTGAGACTTCCTGGACTTCAGGCAAAAACGCGGAACTAATGTAAATCTCCGGGAGAGTTAACCCTGGTTGACTATAAACCACATTTCCAAGGACTATATAATTTTTAAGGATGGAGATTTTATGTCCTTCCTTTCCTTCATGTTCTGCACCATGTAAGTGGAAGGAGTATTTTGTGAGCTGACGACTTTCATAAAATAGGAGCATTCGTTTGGGTGAAGGATTACGGGGGCCCTTTGCTGACTCGAGGGGAATTTTGTCTCGCTTAAACGCTCCTTGATGGTTTCCAACCAGAGCTGTGGTTTAGGGTCTCCAAACACTTACAAGTGTTCTTCAGTCAAGGCTGTGGAATTCGGTGCAAATCATCAGCTTCTTAGATTAATCAAGAACATGTGGGGAGATGAACGACAAATTGCCAGAGCTGAAGCAGCCCATTACTATTTCTGTTCTTATTTGGTTGTTTTGAAATCATTTCTATTGTCAGTTAGAACAAGTCAAAGATTAATTTGCTGGAGAAAACTGTCATATTTTAAATGGCAAATACAACAGAGAGTATGAAAGTTTGTCATCTTGCATAAAACCTTGAGGTGATTGAGGAAACCTTGTGTTGGACCATCAATATTGAATTTTAATAAGAAGAAGAACCTTGAATGCTTTATGAATGTTGCAAGAATGCTTGTGTGAGGGTGGACATTTTCTCCACTGTCACACTTTTCAATCTTCTCCAATTAGAGTTAATTATCATCTATATAGGGAAACGCCCTGAACTAAGAGAGCTTGCTAGTTCTTTTGCTGTCTTTTTGAAGCAGGCAAGCAAAGTCACATGCAAATTGATGCTTTTACTTGACATACGTCACTCAAAATGTGAATGGAAAGGCAAGAAATTCTCTCGGTATATCAATGAAGGGCAACCACCATGATTCTGAACTATAAATCCCATTTTCTCCACAGAAAAACATGATTATCATTTTTATGATAACGAAATGATGAATTGAACTCAAACCGAAATTGTGGCAAAAGAGCTCAGCAACGACCACACTTCCATGGAGCATAGTGAATTGATTACATCATTTGCAATACTTTTGGGATTTTAGTTTATGCCTTCATAAAAGACATTAAGTACAAAGTCTTATACCTTTGTCTATTTGTTAAATGAATGTACTTTTTTGTTACAAATAAAGTTTGGAATGTTATTATTTTTCTCAGAGCTGGTTGGTTTAAGTCCCTGACTTCTTATTAAAGCCTTTATTAAAGTCTTTTTTTAGATCTCTATGGAGAATATTAAGGGAAAAATAAGCGAGCAGTCACTGTTGTGCACCTCATTTCTTTCAACATTATTCGCATTAGAAAGGTCAGTTCTGTGTCACCCACCTGTCTCCCAGCCTCGCTGTTATGCTGGTTCATAGTGAGCAGGGCGTCCTCACCACGGGCTGATGTGTTCTTTACCGCATTTTCGATGAAGCGGCGGCTGAACAGAGTCCCGAAGGCGATGTCATCGGAGCACCCGCCCCAGTGCCAGCCCTCTGTAGGCGAACCGCTGCCCAACAGGCTCGTATCACACGAACACTCTGTCATATTCCCTGCGCTGCACGAGCGAGTGACTGCGTGAACCAGCCCGGCAGCCATTATCGAGTAGATAAATGCTGTCTCTTTTGTCCCTTAAAAAAAAAGAGAATGTAAGCAAGATGCCGATCAAGTACTTACAAATGTTGAAACAACCAGAAAATATGGGAATGTAAGATACCCAGCAGGACATTTGTGAAAAGGGTCTCAGTGCTGCAGTATCAGAGCAGAGGAGTCTGGGAATGTTACTTACAATCATACAGAGTAACACTGATATCCCACTTTAAAAATGAGCAAAAATGTTTGGCTGAAGGTTTTTTTATTTTATTATTGTGAGAACATGATGTTATAAAAATTCCGGGTTAAACTTTATTTAAGGTGTCCTTGAATGCAATTATACATTTAGGGTTTGGTTTAGGGTTGCTTGTAATTATGCATAATTTACAGTTAAGTACACTTATAGCAAGAACACTAAAATAAAGTGTAACCAAATTCTGAAGTGCCTTTTGAAAGGATTTGGTTTTTAAAGTCACTATTTTGCACGTTAAGTAAATATCTTGGATATACATTTCGTGGATGGATTGTGTTTAAAGGTTATTCACAATAACTATACAATTTTACATCTATTTTCAATTTAGTTCTTATTAAAAATCACTTCATGCCTCTTAAGTTTTAAAAGAGAGCAAACTAGTTATTTATTCATAAAATCATGCTTGCAGTTGCTGCTAATTTTTAATAGCTTACAGAAAATTATATTTATAACACATAACTCATTTCTGAAGAAATTTGGTTTATAATTTACTATAAACATGATTGTCTTAATTACTAGAAAATATCTGCTATGATCTTTTTCTACTACTTTCAAGAGAGATGACTAACATAAAGCAAGAAGTCTAAATAACTGGAATAAAATTAGAATAGAATAGAAAAAAAACTGTTGCATTTGTGATGGTAAATTTAGTGTATATTTCTAGACATATTAGCAAGATGCCTATAAAATGATGAGTCTAAACCCTGGTTGTGTGGCAGCAGGAAATCAGACGTACAGTATACAGCACATGTTCAGTTTTCCCTTGACTCATGCTTGGATTTGAACTGCTCTGGACAGAAACTCGAGGTAAATCTTATATGAATTCACAAAAATCAAGAAACACGTTCTAGCATGTCAGGTCGACTCTTTGTTTTATAATCACTCTAATCCTGAATGCATTAAATTCAGGGAAGGCAGAAGACCATAGTAAATTTTGTATAGAGATGGTTAACCTAAAACAGATGTGGGTTCACAGCTGTTCAATGAATAAAATATCATGAATTAGCATTTCAAATCAATTATTAAATGGTCAAACGATTGACAGCCAATTAAAAACATTCAGATGCTTTAAACAATTACAAAGTGATGATCTCTCATTATTTTTCTTATAACAATTGAAGATACTGATTATTTTTTGTTGAAGTGTCCAGTAACCACATGCAAAACATATTTTAAATTATTGTTTTAGACATAATTTTATCATTGACATCTGAAGGTGAATAACCTGCTTTACAAGACTAATATTAAAAGAAATAATTTACTAGCAATACACTGTGATCATCAAACAAACGTCATTGCTCAGTGAAAAGTTTGACGATATTTCTACCATTTCCATTTGTATCAATCATTATATCGATGTAATGATTTTTATTAATCTTTTTAATATAAATTTTCAATCCCACTTTTTTAAAAGTTAAAAAAATCCTCTCTGTCCCCCTAAGTTTTAGTAGGGCTTTTTTATCGAGATTTTTTTTTAGATGTGTTGGTCAAACTGTATAGTTAGAAAAAAAAAGTTAATCTACATCTATTCCAATGTGACATTGCATGCATACCACTGGTGAGCTCGTAGCCGAACACGTTCGGGTCCCGTCGGGTCGAGCAGTTCCAGCGTTCGTGTTTGAACTGCGTTTGGCACTCGGTGATGCCCAGGCGCGCGCCCTCTTTAACGCTCGGTAGAAGGTGCGGCTTGCGCGCGCACAGCTCCTTCTGCTTGTGCGACAGGGGCAAATGCGCGCAACCCAACTTCTCGGGCACTCCTAGAGATGTGATGCCCAACCACCTGTGATGCGGAGCAGTGTGACACAAAGATCAGAAGCGGTTCTCCTCTCCTGTCGGCCTGGATTGAAATGCCATAACCAGGCCCGAGGAAAAGGAGACAATTTTCAAACATTTTATTCAAACATTATTTGACAGTAAAAACGACACAGCACTTGTGTACTTACATCCAACTTCCCTGAGAGCACAGAGGGCAAACTGAGAGCCAAATAATGAATAAATGGTAAATTGCATGTATTCCGCAACCGGTGTTATCCATGACCACTTCATTTAACAAGTCCCGAACTGAACGTTAGGACAAAGACGACTCATACCGGTCCACTACATCTAATATCTAGCGTATATAATCCACAAACAGTGCTTTAAAATTCACAAGTCTCCTTTCTTGTATCCATTAAGTCGCAGGTACGAAAAAAAACATCCAACCACCAAGAAGTCACCTTCGCCATCACTGCGAACTCAAATAGACACAAACAGTTATATACTGCTGTTGGAAAGCGCGCAACTAAACACTCTCATGTGCAGCGCTCCCACATCGTGATTGGTTGGAAAGGTTCATTAATATTCAGAAGGTATGACCGTTGTAAACACTGATTGGACAAAGCGATGTTGGCTTGGAGTAATGTGAGAGAGCAAAGCGAGAAAGAATCAAGTAGGATACACTCGGGTTTTTGTGAGATTGAAAGGACTGTGTTCAGAATAAAAATGACTTTAGCATTTAACTGGACATATTTAACATATAGGCTACTTTAAAAAAAACAAGGTTAACATAAAAGGCAGAAGAACAGAAACGCTGACGCTTAGACAGGGTAAAACCATTTAAAATAAAACATGTTAAGATTTAATATCTGCCCACAGTGTTCAAATTATACAGTGACTTACAAAAGCGTCAACTATTATACAATAACTTCAATAAATTAATTATTTAAATCTATCCTTTATTATAGTGAAACTTAATATATTTTAAGCCATATAATATATTTCATTTATTTTGACTGAATTGGAAAATTAGAGAATATATTTCATGTAATTCCGATCTACAAGTTAAAGCAGAGCTTCCCAAACGGGGAAGGGATTTTGCTCATAAAACAGAAATGACTAAACCAATAGCCTAAATGTTAGTAATTCAACTTTCCAATTAAGAGAATAAAACAAAATGTTTATAAATGTAAACGAGCACAGATTATATTTGACTTTGAGGTTGTTTTCACCCATAGTTATTGATAATCACCTTTAATAATGATTTCCAATATATTAGTCGAAACCACCATAGCCTATATCGGATTTGGAGTTGATAAACGAGGACTTGGGTCTAATTGGGGGTACAAAAAAAGTTGGGAAAAATATACATAAAAATAATAAAAAACATGAGTCTGAAGTAAAAATGTTTATAAAAATTTAATTATTTCATAAAAAGGTCTATGATAATGCTATAAAAGGCTTTTTGAATACATTTTAATAAAAAGGATTATTTTTCAGCAAAAGTTTTTTTTTATAGTGCTTCTGAGCATGGTAACTTTTTGTAATCTTGCTGTTTGTAATGACAATAAAGCTCTATTCATTTTTCACCAAACGTTTTATGTTTGCATGGACTACACTACACATGTCAAATATTTTTTCTGCTAAAATAGCCTATGATCTAAATGGAATGATTGAATCAATTTAATATAAGAAAGGAAAAAAAAACATTTGATAAATTCAAGAACCAATTTGTTTTAAATTATGAAAATATAAATTTTTAATTGTTTGTGATGTTTAGTTACATACATTTCATGTTGATTGTTGGAATCACACATTTCATGTAGGCTACAACCAGACAGATACCTTGGCACAGCCCTTTATAAACATTCAAAACATATGTAATAAATGTACCCTAAAACGCATGTCAATAAGAGAGAAATCACGCGTTGCGGAATCTTTACGTGTCAACTCATACGGGTTCATGGGTTAATTTATTTTACTTCAAGTAACTGATGGGAAGATAAGTTGTTTTATGAGATATTTCAAATAAATCCTGCTAATTTTTCTCTCCACAAACCACTTCCTGTTTAACTTAAATTATGGACAACTGAAAAATCATGCATTCCAGCAATTAAGAGTAAATCCAGCAACAATATAAAAATTCTTACCATCAAAAAAGTATAAATAACCTCTTTCTTTTTTTTAGCATTTTATAACATTTTACACAGATTATTATTAAAGGCACTAGAAAACACTGGTAGAAAAATAAATGTAGAAATAGAAAATAAACATAGAAATATGTGTGAGGACCATAAGACAGTAATACTACAACATAAAATATACTTCATAAGACCTTTGGCATAGAACATACTTCATAAATACTTGATGAACCTGGCATGTGAAGGAAAGGGGGTGTAAAGCTAGACTTCAAAACATTGCCCGAGCTTCCATAAAAGTGACAATGTGAGGCAGGGTGACATCAAAGGCACTCCATAGCAGCTGCAAAACGTTCCCAAAACATATTGGGAACATTTCAGCCCATGGTTCGCAGTAGCAGCCTTGTGGGAATGTTGCATTAGCGTTGTAGGAAAGTTTTTGAAAGGCTGTTTGAAGGGGCCGCAAGACTGTCTCCCAGTTTTTTCATCAGCATCGCACTGCAGCCACTGCCTGCCCTTAAGCCACAGCTGCCAAAGTCATTTTGACAGGGCTTCAGGGGGTCTCATTGAACCCTCCACACCCCTTTTCCATCTGGTTCGCTCTACACAGAAACACACATGCACAAACAGACACCTACCGAACTCGCCCTCCAATTTACCACTTTGATATGGCATATGGTTTAGTAGATTTTAGACCAATCGGTGTGCACAGTTTAGCCCTTTCTCAACACATTGAGCACACACACACACACACAATATATCACAGCTCATACAGACACACACCACACACACACACCTGAACAACAAGCACAGGTTAGCGTCACCAGCCGCTAAATGTCTTTTTTTTTGTCAATGTTGGCGAATGGTCCCGTTGACGGCGTGATTCACACATATCCTGCTGAGGAGGATCTCCGAGTACACCGCGTTCACTGGTCCCTTTACGTGGTAGGACACGTCAGGTGAAGACGACGGATCCTCGTGCTGTTGAAGCCATGTTTGCTCATTGGCCGGGTTCCCACTTTCTCCACCAAGCTTCAAGATCTTCAAATTTCTTTGGGAAGCAGCGGTTGGAAAGGGAAGCTTATAGACCTGCAAACAAAGTAAAATGATCTTCATTTCTTGGTCAATCTGATTTCTTTAGAATCATTTGAGCTAATCGATGACCTATGGCAGGGGTTTGCAAATCTGTCCCTGTCCCGGAGCACTGCACATTTTGTACGCCTCCCTTATTCTACACTCAATTCAGGTCTTGCAGTCTCTACTAATGAGGAGAGGAGTTGAATAAGGTGTGTAAGATGAGGGAGACATACAAAATGTGCGGGTGCTCCAACACAGGTTTGAAAACCCCTGATCTTTGCCATATAGCATAAGTGCATATACACTTTTCAGCAGCATTGTTTGTAGAAGTATTTTCCATTTACGACTTTAAAAATGTCTTTGTTAAAGATTTATAAGGCAGAAACCAAGCCAACCAGCAACAAGGTGAATCACAAAATCCAACAATGCAAAGTTTATTTGAAGCAAAAAAGTATTTGAAAAAAGGTACAAGTCTGCGTACTTAATGGCTTTAGTGAGGGGAAAAAACTACAATCCCATGAAGCATTGCGAATAACAATGAAATAAAAAATGGAGAAATATAAAAGTATTCATTTAAAGTTGTTGAATATAATAGAAAAATAGTCTGTCGCGACTCCGATTGGTGGGATTTTCATCATGGGTAATATAGTTTCCCCCCACAAATTCAGCTGTTAAACAATTATTTAAAAAATAAGTTAACAATGTGGGTTGATGGCTTCAATAAAAGCATATAGCATTGGTTAACAACCTTGAAGCTCACATTACCTCACATATATTTCATAAGTTATTGTTATCTATTTCCTAATGGAGAAAATGAACAGTTTTTACTTCCAAAACCCAACTGTTACACTCAATACACAGGGAATGAGAGATTTTGATTATGTAAGCAAATAACCTTTCTGTGTGTGTGGCTCCGTTCTCTAACATGGGACACATTTTTTAAATTAGGAATCTAGTCTTTATCCCCTTTCAGTTTTATATCCTCTTTAAATGGCTGATTCTTATTAGCTCCCTGCTCTACAAAATACTTAACAGTTAAGAACTTGTTTCCTCTGAGCACTAAATAACAAAAAAAATCAAAAACCAAACAACGACTTCTTTAAAACTTAAGCAAAAGACCTTATGTGTCGTTAAGTTTGTCTGGTCTAAATCTGCTGGCCTGTTGTCAGATGTGGCCGCTCTACAGTGATATCAGTCCCATATGTGAGCAGGTTTGGTGTTTCTACCACCACTTCACACACTTAGTGAGCTAATACATCTGTTCCCAACCTGCTCTTTATTGGCTAATAAAAACCTGCCTAATTGCTAATTACTCATTAACTGATCCGCAAATCACATTTAGGGTGAAGTAAAAAAAGGAATGGCTTCTCTTGTAAAAGATTTATGGGACTGGAAGGCTGGAAAAGTGTTTCTAGCAGGATCTATAGGAGTGTGATTGGTAGAACTGTTTCATTCACACACACGTATGTGTGGATTTAAAAAATACAATGTCAATTAGATGTGCCTTCTGTGCAGTAAACTACATCCATAATAATATAACTACAGATACAAATTTAAAGAATTAGCACAGAGACCTGGTTCAACAACATGGTTATTAAAATAAGTTATGTTCTTTTGGCTTTAAATTAATAGAAGTGTCTATGCAAGGAAGGTCTTTAATTAACATAACTGGACTTTCATTCATTGTATAACACTTTTTACTGTACAGAATTACTATTGAACAGTTTGGGGCCTGTAAGACTGTGTAATGTTTTTGAAAGAAGCCTCTTATTCTCAACAAGGCTGTATTTATTTAATAAAAATACAGTAAAAACAGCAATATTGGAATAAAGAAATATTATAATTTAAAATAGCATTACTCCAGTCTTCAGTGTCCATTGATCCTTGAAAAGATTATTGATTATTAGAAAAAACAGCACTTCAAAAGAACAGCATTTATTTGAAATAAAAATATTTTGTAATATTATAAATGCATCCTTTAATAATGAGTTCTCGCTTTGTAAAAATGTTCATTTTTACCCCAAACTTTTGAATGGTAGTGTTAATCTCTTTTTTTCTTTTACCTCATGAAAATGGCAGGCACATCGTCCCTGCAGGAACTCCTTATAACGACCCATAGTGATGCTGAGAGTGTCAATGACCTCAAATCCAAGATGCTTGGCACTTTCCAGAATATTCTTGTTCACATTATAGAGTTCTTGCACTCCATTCTAGAACCAATGAATGAAGATGATAAAGACTGTCAATAAATGAATGAATAATCCAATACCAAGCACCTCTCATTGTCTTCATTGGTCCTTACCAGTGGAAGGGAGCGAATACCATCCACAGGTAGATGGAAACCCATTCCTAAAGACTTCACCACCACCATGATGTTCTCAAGACCCTCCCTTGGAGATAAATTAGAGATATGATGTTAAGTATTAAAAGCAACACAGTCAGATTGGTAGTAAACCACACAAAGCAAAACCAGCAACCTTAAAAAGGAAGAAAAGTATTTGCCATTGGAACTTTGTTCATTAAAATGTGATCAACTCAAGCTAATAATGAACAGGCTGGGTTTGTGTGGCATTTGGGTACATGTTTACCTCTGTAAAACCTGTTGAATGGTCCTCAAATGGTTCAGGTTCAGCCACTGCACCCTCCAGCGACCAGCACTGTCTGAGGTGAGTTCTCCAGGGGTTGTGACCTGTCCCGGCGGAAGTGGTTTTAAAGAAGAGGTTAAAGATCAACACCACATCCTAAAAACATAACCAACGATTCATGCCATTGATGCCAAGAACTGACCCACAATTCCAAATCAAACTGCAAACTGTTTTGTTTTCTACCACTGAAACAAATCGAAATCCTGCTTATTAATTTCATTTTGCAAAAACAAAAAGTGCCAGATCATTCAAGCAGCTCCCAAAACACATGTCCCTAACAGACGCACACTAAAACACACTCAAACACAAACACAATCACATCTGTGCTGCATATCCCACCCTTCTGCCCACATCAGTAGCTGTGTGAGATCAACAGCGCGCTGAGCCAGCAGCGGTTACGTCCCTGCTGAGATACTCTGATCTGACACACAGACTCCCAACCACATACAGCCCACATCCCACCATCAAACACGCTGCCAAAGTCATTCAGTGTGTTAACAAGGCCTTTACCACCGACACCAAACCCTCACATTCACAGCTTAATGGGTGTAATCCACAGCCACATGGAGACAAACGTCCTCCAGCGTACACACACACACACACACACACCTTTCTAGAAGTTGCTGCAGAGCTCTTTGGAAGGTGGGTCTCTGGGACTTTGGCAGCCAGAATTGTGGGTAGTAGGAGTAGCTGGCGATAGTTCGGCCCTGGTTCAGGTTTTGGTAGATGATGGTGTCGTGGGCCTTGTCCCAGTCCTCCAGTGTGGTGTTCACCCTTTCCATCAGGTAGTACATCATCCCTCGATTGGTAGAGTCACCGATAAACAGGACCTGGGTGAAAACATGCACATACGTCAGATGTTGTAAGACATGGACTAACTTCTTAAACCCAGATCTTGTCAAGTCAAAAAATAGTGCACAATACACACAATCCTCCATTTAAAAGGCACAATTCCGTCTTTATGTATTTTACTATGCGTCTTCTTTTACAACATATCTTTCCAAAAGATTTTCAAAACATAATAGTGGGATTACCAAATTATTATTCTGCTGGTCATGTGATCTCAACATGGCTGCCTCCAAGAGGGGTCCACCCAGTGTTGGGTAAGTTACTCTAAAGTAATTAATTACTAGCTACTTATTACATATTCAACAATGCAATTAGAATATTGTGTTAATTTGTCTCTCTTGCATTAAATTACAGTAATGAATTACACCCAACACTGGGCCCACTCCTGTGGAAAATGAAACTGCTTTTTCTAAGCCACTGATTTATATTTCTTTATATCATGTGAGGATTTATGTTTCCAAACACATTGGTCCAAAATACTACTAACTTCTTTTTTCAGGAAGCTTAAAGTACTTCAAGTATATTTGTGTAATGAATACAGCATATTTATAGTATTAGACTGGCATAAGTCTTACCAATTTTATTTTATTTAAATCACTGAAAGGTCAAAAAAGGAATAATGCAAAAAATAGTATTTAATGAATGCTAAATAAATAGGCCTACATGATTATTACAATTCTTAAAAAGTCCCTTATGAGCACCAGACTGCAGTCAACCCAAATGCAAGGAAGTAATTTAAAAAAGTCATTATAAGGGTAAAAATTACAATATGCTTTGCTGAGATCACAGTCACCACAAAGCACTTCACAAGAGTCTGATAAGCTTGGATGTTCGTCTGTGTGTGCGCTTTTGGAGTGAAATTGGCAGGAATGCCAGTCTAAATCACAAGATCTCAGGGAGCGGGCATTAGAGACATACTTACAAGATTAAGGACAAATACTTTCAGCAAACAGTCAGAAGTTGCACTCATGTTGTTCCAAACCTGTATTCTGCCATACATATATATATAAAATATTTTTTGCCAAAATATTTTTGCCATACATACATACATAAAAATATAAATATATATATATATATATATATATATATATATATATATATATATATATATATATATATATATGTAGCTGTAGTACTATTTCTTTTTTAAATGTATTTTGTACAGGGAAATTAAGAGCACTCAAATTTGAAATGACACTGTGAACTCAAAACGAAGCACAGGGGTGCCTTGAGACTGCAGAAATGGATTTAACATGAAACAAATTCATGAGTATAACTCTAGTCCTCGACAATCTAAAGCTCTTTTATTTGAAACAATCTTTCCTAAAGAGTCACTGTTTTCCTGTCGGATGGGCTCGCAGTCAGAAGGTTGAGGTTTGTCTGTATAGCGAGAGCTCGGTCCCTTGTGTAATGTGGCTATTTGTTTGTGTCAGATCTGATCTTGTGAGTCTTAAATTGAGAAAAGTGGAAAGAGGCATGCTGTGAAGATGAGCGCTGAGGGAGTGTTTGAAGCGGGAACAGACTGTAGGTTTGGCACACTGCTCTGAAAACCCCTGCTGGGCTTTAGGCAATCATTTAAAAACAACCCAAAACCCAGGAGGTGTGCAGATCACATTAAGCTAAAAAATAAAATAAAAATAAAATGTAGCTGCAAACACAAGAGAGTATGGTTTTGTTTCCCAGAATCCTTTTCCCTCTTCTTTCTGAGGAATTTACAGCATACTTATAGGCACATATTTAAAAGCAGCAGTGTAATTGAATCATGCGGCTGATGTGAGCTCAGCACCTGCTGTTAGTCTCTAAACAGCTGCTCTCAATGGAACTTCAATGCTATTTGAGCTGCCTGCCTTCCACAATAATTTATTCTTCAGTACTGTACTGTACATACACACATATGGCAAAGCTGTCAGCTGCAGAAGCACCAGTGAAATGTATTTTAACATCAACTGCAGGTAAGAGAGCAATTTCAAAACACACACGCACACGCACACACACACCACTGTTTTTGGTTTCTGGTTCCTCACCTTCCGGTCCATCATGCAGGTTTGCAACTGAGGTTGGTCCAGTAAGGGGTGATAACATCTGTCGGGATGCCAGGCAACCTCTCTCCAATCACAAGTCCTGTTATCGGAGCAGCTCAGGCAAGGGACGACCCAATGACCTGACAGAGATGTAAAATATTCTTTATAGTGCACTATACTAAATTCCTATGACAAGATTACAGTGTAATCTACTCAAATTACAGTGTTCGCACGTGATTCACAGTGGAGTGAATCTCTGTGAAGTTTTAAAGTCTTCTACAGCTGTATATCAAAAGTTGACCATAAAATGCTGAATCAGGTGGGAAAACTTTGCAGCTAGACATGATTCTTCATTGTGCCGGTTATATAAAACACATTTCATTGGACCCATTATCAAAAAAATGTATTTAGCTCACATAATTTCATTGTCATTTTGTACAGTTTGGATTCTGTACTGTTGTGCATTTGATAAATACACCTTGATTTAATTTCAGTGTGCAAATTAATTTCAGAAAAAGTGATTTGAAAACATTTCAGATTTTCGAGTTTCAGAAGGAAATATAATTAGATGGGTTCTCAAACACAAACAAAGTGTATAACTCCATATCGAACAGTTAGTTAAAGTAGTTCCCCCCTGTCTTTGATGCACTACCCTGCTGAGGACGGTCTTTTTACTTTTATAGCACTGACTGAAAACCTCCTCTGAACTCTAACCTGGTGGCTTTACATCTAAAAGGCCTAGCAGCTGAACATACACTCACTGAAGCGAAACCTGCAGAAGGACAGCTCACTCAAAAAACCTGTATGAAATGATTCTTTCCCCCCATAAAGTCAGCATTGAGGCCCTAACCTTATAATTGAGCAATGATTCAGCTCGAGCAACAAATCAGTACATTATCACACTGTAAAAGCAGACATAAATTACCAAACTCTAAGTTCACTCGCAAACCTTTCCCATCCTCTATTGGAGCAGCTAATAAACCGTGAATCTCGTGCTAATATAGCCAAACACACGATTAACTACTTTGCAACTGAAATGTGGTTTTAGGGCCAACGCTGTCATTCAGAAGAAAAATAGGTGGAAAGTTAATCATCCGTCCACAAAACAGACAATCTACAACCGGTATGACGTTTTGAGTTACTACCTTATATAAAAAACAGGACTGTAAATCTTACAGCAAGTTTCAGATTCAAATTTCAGATACTTTACTACAAGCCCATGATCAAAACCTGGAAGAAACCTACCAGGTTCATCTCCTGAGAGGCAAGGCCGAGGCGAGACCTGGGCCTCTCCTGAAGATCTCGACCCTGGAATGGGCTCCAAACCGCAGGGCTGATCTGGTCTGACCACCAGGCCACAGTCCTGCAGAAATACAGTGGAAAAGAAATATTAACAGCTGAGTTTTGAGTCTGGAAAGATATTCTGAGATGCTGGTTGCACTCCTGTGTTAAAAATGTAAGCATTCAAGACAATAAAATAGCCCTTTGATGGATAAAGATTGAGTTGTTTTGAAGTTTCCATGGCTTTCTCCACCCTAGCTTTCTCCTTCGCTTTCATGTGTCTGCATACACAAGGTTCCTCATGGACAAATTAAAGCAGGCGCGCCGCCTGACGCCTGCACTGTGGCCTTGCCCCTTGTTATGGGTCAAGGGTCGAACAAACCAAACAGGCTAAATGACAACAGTGAGCCTGCTCTGCCGACCCCTGAAGTCCCTCACGGGAGCCATCGGGTCTGGCTCCACTTCAGAAGACCGGCTCTCCGTTGACTCTTTTGCTTGCCCTCTTCCTTAACACTTTGCACAGGGGCTTCTCGAAGCCACGTAACATTCACCAAGTTCCTGCCGCTGTTCTCGACAAAGTGCCACAAGACAACTTAACAGGGATTTTCTTGTTCGTACCTGCACACAGTGTGTGCGTGCAAACACGAGCGGGCTTTTGATTCTGAGCAGCCCGGCATAAATCAGAAGGCTCATCCGAGCCTGGCGGAAACCATGTAGCGCTTTATGCATCAGAGCCGGTCGAAAAGTTAGCATCCCTCCGGAAAGGAAAATGCGTGTAATTAATTCACATTCCGAAGTAAAAAAAAAAAAAACATGAAAGAACAAAAACCCTTCATTTTATCTCTCTCATCTGTCATTTTTCCGTTCCCTGGAGAAGAAAATGATGGAATAAAGAGTTTCTTCCAAGGTCAGGTACTCAGGTACAGGTTTTTACAGTGATGGTTTAGCAGGGGAGTCAGTGGATGAACTTGAGATCAGAGCTTGGCTTTCAGATGATGCATCCTTCTGCCTTCATATCACCGGAGACTAATGAATCAAGAGCATCTGGTTAATGAGGATTTCACAAAACCAGTATGAATGAGAGGAACATGAGGAACTGGGGAGTCGGAAAAAAAATGAGAACAATTTGATGAAAGGGAATTTGACAGTAGGCTATTTATTCATTCTCTTAAGTAATTTTACAGGTTCTGTGAAACTCTTTGGTGATATTTCATACTTAGAGACTCATAACTCTTCGAACTAAAATTCGTGTGCACCATTTATGTTACAGATATGAATTATACTTCAAATTTAGGTATGTAAGTGGTATTGCTATAATTTTGACATGCATTTTTTTAGTGTGTGTGTGAACATTTAAGCTGGAAAGCTTTACTGAATCATTTGTGTTATTGGTAACAAAGTGCAGAGACCAACAGAAACGGCAGTGTAATCTCCGCTGATCAAAGTGAATAACCCACGCTGATAGAAAAGCCAGGATTATTGCTATATATCAGATCCTACTCTCAGCGACCAACACGGTCAAGTCTCTGCCTTACTACCAGCTCTTACAAACCCTTTCAAATTCCACAAGAACTCTCTGCTTAGCTTCTATCATTAAAGGTTTGTTTCAAGTGAGAGTCTTAAGCCCTTTGAGAGGAAAGACACATACTTAAGAGGGCTGTTTTAATAAGCCGCCATTGGAGACAAAGCCCTCAGCTGTAGTGCACTAAAAGACATACAAATTTACAAGCAGGAGATTAGCAGCTTTCTGTAGAGGATCAAACATGTAAAACCATTCCAGCGGGATCAAGTCTCACTCTATATTAGATGAAAGTAAAGCAATTGACAATCAAAATGAGACTTTGACAGAAAAAAAGAAAGTTGTGATAAAAGAAAGTTTTTTGGCCATTTCATTCATTAGATATTAGTAGCATGAATGACGAGGAATTTATTTAAATTTTTTAAAACATTTATTGTTGTGAAACTTTGTCCACCTTTAAAGGCTCTTCTCAAATATAACTCTTTTTTCTCTTGGCCTGAAAAAATTTAGTCAGATGAGAACTTGATTGGACAGATGTTGTATTACAGGTCGGTGTGAGTGTCCAACCAACAAAGAGACTTAGAAGTGGCAGATAAGCTGATGCATTTGTGCCATGCTTTCCTTAACACGATCAATGCAAAAACGAAAGTGTAATTAAACTGGGTGCATTGTGAGAAGTGCCGTACAGATGTCCCATCTGCTCAATGAAATAAGGCCTTTGTTATGAAAGCCTGAAGTGGCTTTACTGAGAGTGTTTAATGTAATCCTGTGGATTGTGGATTGTAATCCTATATAGAACTGTCATGCTGTCAGACAATCCCTCACACTATAAGGCAGGCTATTGGGTTTCTTTTCAATTAGGGTGGTGAAAACAGAAGTAGCATATGCAGCAGGCATCAAAAAGTTTCATTTGAAAGAATATAAAAAGGTATTCTGACTGAATCCTTTAATCGGCTAAGAGAACCGAAAGAGAGGTTTTAGTTAGAGTAACTTTAAAAGTTCAATTCTAGCATTCCCATTTAGCAAGTGAAAGATCACAGACTATGAGGGAGAATATTCTGGATGAAGAAATAAGAAAAGAGGAGAAAAAAAATATATATATATATAAATTAAAATTAAATATTTCATATGGCTGAATCAACCTGAATACATACAGTAAGATGTGAAATGAAATGAAACTACATGAAAACGAAACTAAACAAAAAAACAGTCAAATAAAATCGAAATTTCCTCGAAATGTGTCTTCTATGAACAGAGAGGCAACAACAGACCAAGTCACTTAATCATTAAGCAGAATCAAGAAAGCAATTTGATATACTTAATATTCATATATGATTGTTTCTCAAACTGTCTCTGTTCTGAAGTTCTTTGTCTCCAAACATAATTACACAACATACACAAACAAACACATGGATGCAATCATCTGTAGCAGGTCCAAGCCAAAAAGCGCATATAAGGTTTTGGAACAAAGTTATAGACTTGCTCTTATAAGGTCAGGTTATCTGAAGAGGAGCTTTACGCCACATCTGTTCTCTGTTTTCATACAGTAGATCTCTATTAGAGCTGCAGAGCTACTGCCAGCTTTACACTAAACACGCAACAAACATGCACACTTGAGCAGATACACAAAAAATGCAGGAGGATGTTACTCAAATCCACAGAAGTAAGCCTGCTCATGTCCTTCTCTTTGTATTCAATTCATAAAAATAGTGAATGCTGGTATAGTGGCATGACACTATACTACTAAACAGTACTCATACTATTTTTGTATTGTCCTATAAAGAGCAGAGTATGCACATTTTTTTATACATAAGTGCAGTACTTGTATGTGTGAAAATGAATACATCCAAACTTTTAAACAAAATTTAAATAATAATAATAGGCATATAAAAAATATTTGTGATATAAAGAGTAAAAATGAGTAATATACTGGTATTCCATTTGCAAACAGTCATAGCCTTTTCCTGCGAATCTCTGGTGAACCATTTCATGTTGGTCTAAGATCCAATGCCACTGCTAAAAGTGAATAAGTCTGTATCTGACATGAGATCAGTGGACTGTTAATTCAAACCACATGAGTACACACACAAACATACAGTATAATCACTGATATTGTAACAATCTTCTGAAAACTTATTTGGTATGCTTTAAAGGGTTCAGGGGTTCATGACCTCTGATAGCATCATCAGGGGGTCAGATCTAAGCTCACATGGTTTGGAGTTCACGTGTTCGAACACTGCCATCAACGTTTTTTTTCTTTTTCTGAGTCATACTGAAGTGGTGTTCGACAGCTGGGTTCTGACAAATTTGAGTTGTAATGGAAGATGACAGATGGAATCTGGTGTCTAGTCAAACTCTATTAAAGGATCTGAGAAATCAAAATAGGGATCCATCATCTAGAAAATACAATAAGGATGCAATGAGAAGACAGTACAATTCTGTAACTCTTCCTTTCCTTTTTGTGTCAGTCATAACTGATGGTATGACGAGTCTTGGGATTGGGATTTTAACATTTTCCAAACTCCAATTAATACAAATCTACTGGCTACTAGCAAGATCATGGGTCGGAATGCCAAATTTGTACGTCCTTTAACCTGTGGATTTTTTTTTTAAAATCAATTTGCGGCAACCATCTAAAAGTTGTCCAATTCTGCGAAAAGACCAGAGACTTGGCAAAACACACACACACGACGACGCACGCACGCACGCACGCACGCACGCACACACACAAAAATGTATTTCTTAAACATTAATTAAACATTCATGTGTAATATATTTAGCCATTTATAAAAAGTTGTATTATTATTATTATTATTAATATAAGCAATAAAAATAGCTGAATAAAAATAATATTTTTTATGAATTACTTTCTAATTACAGCGAGTCACTTACTCTGTATATTACTGAAATGTAGTGTTATAATCGTGTCCATTACAATTGCCATGGTCTGCCCTATTTATGAGTTTTCTGCACGTCCCCTTCTCATCTGTTTCTCTCTTACCTTCTTTTTCTCTTTCCCAGGCTAAACATGGCATCAGATAAGCATTTACTAATTACAGTGAGGAAATGAGCAGAAGTCAAAGCTGCCAGTCTCATCTTTTCAGAACACACACACTAACTGCCTCTGTAATACGATACAGCCCAGTACCACCTGTGATACACACTCATGGCCCTCGTTTCCCCACCGAATACACACACGGGCATTAAAGAAAGTCAAAAGCACACAGCTTGGCTTTAATCAAGTGATCTTCCAGTCCTGATAGAAGCAGAGGCAAAAAGAGTCAGTTGGTCACAGACACACACTCACAGCTGCTCTCACGTCACTGATCGGTCTCTCCGTAGGAGAGCTGAAGAATGAAAACAGGCCTGAGTTATTCAGGAACGTAAGTGTGAGATTTAACAGCGGTAAATTTCCAGTCCTTGAAGACAAATTGGACTGAGGTCAAAAATGCTGCATCTTTACTTTGGCCGGAATGAATCACCGCCAAAGCAGATCTTTCTTGGGGCAAAAAGGTCTGCAATACTTGACTATTTGTCAGCATTCTCATTCATCTCAATGGCAGGACCTTTCATAGAATACATCCATGCTTATTTGTGTATATAAATATAAATGTATATACTAATATATATACACAAATATATATTTATATATTATATATATAAATGAATGGTAGCGTATATATGCATACGCTACCATTCAAAAGTTTAGGGTCAGTAGTTTTTTTTGTGTTTTTATGCTCACCAAGGCTACATTTATTTGTTCAAAAATACAGTAAAAACAATAATATTGTGAAATATTATTACAATTTAGTATATGCTTTCTGTTTTAATATATTTTAACAAGTGTTTTAACAAAGCTGAATTTTCAGCATCATTATTCCTGTCTTTAGTGTCACACGACATGATCCTTTAGAAACCCATCTGATTTGGTGCTCAAGAAAAAAATTATCATCAATGTTGAAAACAGTTGCTTAAAATTTTTGTGGAAACAGTTATCCTTTTTTTCAGGATTCTTTGATCAAATAAATGCAGTTCTTTTGAACTTTGTATTAAAGTAGAAATCTTTCGTAACATTACAAATGCATTTACTGTCACTTTTGATCAATTTAATGAATACATTTTTTGGTAACACTTTATTTCGATAGTAACACTTTAGACATTATAATAACTAAGTAACTTTGCAACTATATGTCAACTAACTCTCATTAGAGTATTAGACAGCTTATTATCTGCTAACACTACACTTTGATGGTCCCTCAGCAGACATTCAACTGACTATAAGCAACTTTGCAACTACATGTCAACTTATTCTACTAACCCGAACTCTAACCTGTCAACAAATTCAATGCGTTAGTTAACGTGTATTTGCAAATTAATGACAGTCAGTTGACATGTAGTTGTGAAGTTACTTGTTACAATGTCTTAAGTGCACTATTAAAAATAAAGTGTAGCCCAATTACCTTTCAAAAAGGCATAATAAGCAAGCAAAAAAAAAAAAAAACATAATATAATAAAATATGAAAAAACAATGTACGGTCTACACTGTACAATCCATGACACAGCACACAAACTGACTGACGCATAGCGAAGCCTGACCGCTTACAGTAGACCACCGGCGGTTTGTTATTGTGAAATAATTGTGCCGCTGGACCACAAAAACACAAGGCAGAGCAGGAAGCAGTCAGCTTCTGAGTGAGATCGGCAAACAGCTTTTAGCTCGATCCCTTCTTTAACAGGGACTGATTAAGAACAGAATGGATACATTTTCTCAATTCTCTGGTCAAGTGAGCTGATTAGGTACAAAGCAAAAAGTGGGCTATGGCCAGACCGCAGAAATGTTCAATGAAAACCAGCAGTCAGGTCCAAAAGTTATCACATGGGTTCATATTTCTGTTATGAAATGTAGAATGCATGGGGAATATTTCTCAGACCATAAACCAGTTTCCCCATCTTGCTCGTTTCTATTGCCAGACTTCTACTGCTCACAACAGACCGTATTTGGACACTTAAGTTACACTTAAACATGTCTGAATGCCATAGCATTAGATAATAAAACATTAATGCATGAGGCATCTGCAAAAAAATGATGCTAAATACTTAAAAATAAAGGTGATTTTTATTGGCATTGAAGGTTCCATTAAAAAAAACTTTCACATTCATGAAAACTGTTCATTGCACAAAAGTTTATTTATAGTTGAAACAGGTTCTTTAGATTATTAAAATGTCTTTCCCTGAAAGGTTCTTTGGGGAACCCAAAAGTGGTTATTCTATGCCATTGGCCTTTTGGAACCTTTATTTTTTAATGTGTAGAGTTGTTGTTGTTTTTTTTTTTTTCAGAACTAACTGACACACTTTTGCATTGACGTTTTAACCAATTTTAAGTGGACGTACTGTATGAAGTCAATTCCCCTCATGCTTACACAGGTGTGTAACAAAAAGGGGGGAGAACAGGCAATGCAAGTGTTTCTTTTGCAAAAGAATGCAAATGCAAAAGACTTTCTTTTCACCAATTGATTTAAAAATCCCCTGACTCAGCGATCAGATACCAGATGTAAAATTACCAAACAGAGAGGAGGCTTGTTTTATGATTTATCCCTGGCCCAAAATCCAGCTATTTTTCTCTCACACACACAGAAGAAAGAAGTAACACACGGCAAACATTACAACACCAACATTTTGGAGAAGTGCACCGGTGGGCGACCATGCATGCGCATTCAGTGTCCTGCGCCCCGATTGACCCAGACGGTGCTGTAAGAGCTTAATCCGTGTGTGAGTGGGTCTGATTTGACAGACTTCAAAAGCAGAGCTCCCGATCACGCGCGCATGTGGACCGCTACATAATCGCTTAGATTCAACCCTGGATCCTGATGGGGCAAATAAAGGCCTCAAGACCCACTGTGAGAGCCTGAGCCGGAGAGAGTGAAAAAAGAAGAGGTTTTAGAGCGTGAGAGGGAAAGAGAGAGATGAAAGGCGGTCTCTCCTGTCTCTCTCCATATATCCACCTCCATCAGTCATCCCAATCACACCCTTCTGTCATCACCTGATTGAAACTCAAGACCAATAATGCAGAAGAAAAACTGAAGGATGAAGGATTAGCAAAATAAGAGCAAGTTTGTTCTAGGAGTATAGGATTAGAAAGATATAGCAAGAGTACTTTTGTGAAACAGGATATTTAGTGATAATCCTTCAAATAAAATAATATGGATCATGCACACTAACAGCTAGACCACAGCTCAGGATTCTGCAAGTATATAAAAAAATAGCCTTCTTTATTAATACATGACTAAGAATGACTAGATATAAAATGGTACAAAAAAAATCTGCTTTTGAAATGAAATAAAAATGTGATGTATGTCATTGTTAAACAGGACATTCAAAGAAAATAAATAAATAAAGCCCATAAAAACATCTACCATAGAAGTTTCAGCCAAAAGATTTATTGTCACTACAACAAAACAACAATGTTATCAATATAGCTAACGCAAATCTTTGTCATTTTAATGCAAGTGGCAGATACCTAGCTTGGTAAATAAAAAGTAAAACATCATCACTTGAATTGAGCTAAGTCGCATATGACCAACAGCTGTTTGTGACCCTCAGACAAAAATAGAAAACGACTTTCCCTAATCAGATCAGCAAGAAAACAGCTGTATCTTATTAAGATTGTGTGAATGTGACACACTGTGTCAAATTGGCATTTCCCCTGGCTGGTGCTAACTCAGTCCAGCACTAATAAGACCAATGAAGTCTGTAATTGTGGTCATTCGTTCTCTGTGGTGAGCTAGCCAGTCCAGATGTGCGTGAACAGACTGCGGGTAAGCAAGCCAATAGCTCTCTCTGGGCAAAAAGAGGCAGTTTTCTCTACGAAAGAGGATTGAGGCTCCCGGTGAAGGATCCTCCAAGCTGCTGCACTTCAAAACAGGATTAAGAGCTCCTAACAATGTAAAGAAATGAGCACTACTCTATATATCGCCATACCGACCGGCAAGGTATGTGGAAAGAGTATAGTTTATTTTGAGTTTTGAAGTGAGGAGGGCAGCGTCACATTAGCAGGTGAACTGGGGGTCAGACACGATCTGTGAGAAACAAGATGGTCAAGTATAAAAATACTAAATTACGAAGGAGCCTAGGGAATCATCCATGCCTCATTAACTGTTCCTCGAGTCTCTTTACAGCTGGTATTAAGATCAGTTTCGGGTGATCCGTTTATAAGTGGACAGCGCTAAATACTGGTTTAAATGCGGTTTAAAATGACTCACACTTAGGTCAAAGGTAGCTGAAAACACGTTACCACATTTTATTAGTAGCTAAGTGCTAACCTGGGTTTTAAACTTTTAAAACTGCTTTTTGAAGTATTCACACTTTCACATATTTTCCCCTACTGGACGATAAAAAAGGTGAGAGAACAATACCCCAAAACGTCTGGGACACATGCATTAACCGCTAGGTTCCTTTGGTATTACTGCAGGATTCTGCTAGCATTTGAACAAAAAAACTAAAGAAAACAAAAAGAGAAAAGATTAACAAGACAGACTAACCTATGGCTACTTTGGGTTTTGAGAATGAAACGTCTATGTTCATGTTCACTGGCACCATTACAGCTTCATAATTGTCTTTGGTGTGTTTGTTTTCACTACAAGATAAAAAAGCAGGTGTTCACACAGAAATAAGGAAGCCTGAGGAGGAAGATGCGTGTATGGGAGTCGATACATTGATGCAACCCATTGTGGGTGGGAGTAATAACTGTTTGCATACCAGCCATCCTGCCTGTGTCATCTTCAACTAATTAAAAATCAAATTGCCTCAACAATCAGGCAACATTCTGCATTAGCCTGACAATACAGTGGCCAGAGACACTTGAGAGGACTTCAAAGCCCAGCAGGGTGAATGGAGCTTGTGTTTGTCAGGGGGTGCTGGTGGTCCTCCAACCCCCCGCCCATTTTACAGACATCCAGCTATGACCATCGTGGTACTCTCGCTGACCCATTGAGGTGAAGGGGGAAGAAATGAGAGAAAAACATGAAAAGAGAACAGATGAGAGAGCACTTGGTAGAGGAAAATAGTCCAGGTGGTTTTTGAGAGTTAGTTAAATGGACTGAAGCAACATTCACACACTGAAAATTCAGTTCTTAGTCTCCCCCCATATATATATATAATATATATAATATATATATATATATATATATTTTTTTTTTTTTTTCTAAATTACCAGGTATGAATAGGTGAACCATAATGATTAATAAATTCCTCCATACAAAGACCACAAATCATAATGATTGGCAAAGAACGTCTCATTTCAACATCTTATACTGACGAGAGATTTATGATTGAATAAACTATAGACAAATTTTTACTGGTTTTCTCTTCATCCTTAAGTTGAAGTCAGACAAATCATGGTTAAAAAACACATTCATCAGATTGTCCAACACATGCCAGTTTCCCTACAGAAAGAATCCCACTCCTAGCAGACCATTACATTCTTTAACACTTCATTGGTTTTATAAGCCACACAGCATTGAAAAGGTCACACTATTTTAAAAAGACCTCATCTGTATATTTACAGTGCCAGGGTGACACAGAATATGTCCCTTCTCCTAATTACCGACTCCATAAACCCAGAAGACTCCATACACACACCAGTGTGCCAAACACACTGTGGTACACTTCTCAGCTGGAGTGGGCTTTAGGAAGCAGGGGTCAGCTGACTAACGACAACACCAGATGAAGGAACGAGAGACAGACAAACTCACTTAACGCCTCAGAATGGAGAGATGGAGAGAATGAAGTAACAATCCAACATATCTAAAAAGCAGAGGTTCATGTTTCAGAGAAAATATCTTCAGAAGGTTTCAAGATTCAAATATGGTTTCAAAAACACCATAAATGTATCATAAATGTCATCCACTTGTAATGGATTTTTCAAGTATTCTGAAGAATTTGGAATAAAGGGTCAAGAATTGAATGGATAGATCACCCAAAAATAAAAATTGTGGCATCATTTACTCACCCTTATTGCTCCAAACCTGTACGACCTTTCTTTCTTTCTTCCTTTCAGAACACAAAAGATGATATCTTGAAGTCAAAAACTTTGGACCCCATTGACTTTCATTGCCATTGATTGCACTTGTTTACAACACAACACAAAAGACTTTGGGCTTGGGTTTTAAAGACAAGAGGATTGTAAATGATTTCCCTTTTTTGAGTGAAATTTTCCTTTACTAGTCCAATCTATGCTAAACTATTTGCTTTAGCATCAGTCAAAAAGGGGTGATTCTTTGCCACCGCAGAGCTTTGATGGATGATGAGGGTTGTAATGACAAACAGAGAGAGCGTTGAGAAGAGGAGAGGGAGGGCAGATGGTGGACGTGGATGTCGACATGCTGTAGCTTCAAAAGAATTCCTCTGAGCTGCCACCTTGCCTCCCGTGTCCCTTCTGCACTAATGTTTTACACAGTAATCCACCTAAAGCAGGACAAAGAGACGCTCTGAGTGTCTGAATACGAATGTCTTTGCAGTTGTGTAACATCTCGTGGCATGTTTATATGACGGCGTGTCAAGTTAAAAAGAGACCCATGCGTTATGTTCCACTGCTGTCCCTAACGTTTGTGTGAATCGCTCCTTGACCTTGTGGTGTAAAAAGATGCGCATATGCAGTTGGAAAGAATTAAAGTCTCTTACATTGTTTCCCTCAAGACCACCCTATGTGTCTTCTTGGCGTGAGATACAAATACAAAAAATGGAAAACGAAAGAGTTGACTTTAGATTGTGCCAACATTTGAAAAGTTCATAAATAAAAATATCTATGTAAAACAACAGAGCAGACGCCAACAAGCCAATCTTCTCCGTTATGTCTGAATGTCACCACGAAGCTTGAAAAAGACCCATCATATGCAGGGGAACAGCTCCAGAATTATAAAACCACATTGTGGCTTCTTCACGGCTTCTTTGACCCATTCAATCACAAGCAATATGTCAACACCGAGATGGGGAGAACGTTCCCTGAAACTCAGAAAACAGCACCCACTTTCATTTAAAAATTAGCTTTAGAGCCAACCAATCAGTTAAAAGGATGGCTAAAAAAAAAACTAAAAAAAAAAACTCTGTCTTCATCTACTTTATATCGGTTTAGACAAATGATTGGAGAGAGACGTAGACAGAGACAAAAACAGTTAAAAAAATATGTTCCTTTCTGTTCAACAGAAGAAAGAAAGTCATCCTTTTTGGAATGACAAGGAGAGTAAATAACGTTTTTTAGTTTTGGGGGAACTGTGTCTTTAATTTATGCTGAAGAAACTAATGTCTGAAATATTTGACAACCACATGATTAAGTTTTATTGAAGAAAAGGTCAAGTTTGTATTTTCTATAGTCAAATATTATAAATATAAAAGGGAGGAAAACACACACACACACACACACACACACACACACACACACACACACACACACACACACACACACCACACACACACACACACACACACACACACACACACACACACACACACAAATAAACAAATTGTTTTAATTTTAATGAAAACTATATTACATAATTCCCTAAAACTGACAAAATTGAGGGATCATCAGGGATGTTGGGAAATGTTTCATGTCACGCTTAAATAAGTGATATGCATAAAAGAGATGATGATGCATAAAGGAGATGATTTGATGTGTACAAAAAAAAAAAATAATTCCAGCTGGATGTAACACAGTGGACAATGCATCAAGCTTAGTGCTCGTATTTATATGCTGGATGAGGTCAGGAAGTCCTGTGTGTATTAATGAGGTACACATGGTGAATTATCTTTTGACACATATGGATATCTTTCGGTCACTCCATCAACAGAATGTTGCTTTCTGAATATACCCATGTGAACCTAGTCAGTAAACTCTGATGCTGCTTATGGTTTTAGGATTGTGTCCCTGACACAGAAAGAGAAGAGTTATGAATATGTTTGTCTCGCTGTAAATAAAGCCTCAGACAACCTTTTGATTTGTCTTTGAAGGGGAAACGTGATAAAATGCTCGATTTCCAGCCCATTCTCCCCTCCAGGGATTAAGGAATAAATGAAGGAATGTCATGTAAGAAAGGAGCTGTTGCAATCCTCATACACATTGAGATCGGAGAACAAAATAAGTCATCTAACAAAGGACACAGTCTTACCAATTGGTCTGACTGGTAACAACTATCCCAAATATTCAATTCAATTTAATAATATTAGTCTTGGCTGATCCGATCACAAGACTCTGACCGACTCTGGTGTTCAACAGTTGGATAGAATTAGAACTGAACAATTGAGAACATACAGAGGAATTTGTTTAATCTCCTATGTTGATTTTACAAAAACACAGCTAGAGAATGAGATTGACCTATAAGAAAACTCACAGCTCATCATTTGGTAAGTTTTGAAGTCCTGAATCTTTTCAGAGAACGCTCCAATAACTTACACTTAACTTATGATGCCTGAATCCAAAAGTGGTTGATGCTCACTGAAGCTCCAACCAAACAGGAATCCCTATGGACTATGCTGTCATCAGCTCATTATCACTATACACAGACATAAAAAACTTCCATGAGTTAGAGATCCACAGAGTCAGGAACACTGTCACTCTCCCTTTTTCTTGTTCACTTTTTTGGCCTTTTTCCCCCATTCTGTTGCATCACTTTAATTCATGACATACAAATAAACCATTGAGAAGTATAGTAAAAATGTGGAATAATCTTTAAAACAAATCTAATTCAGTAACAAAAATAGTGTTTTATTGTTGGTCTCTTCAAATCAATTCAATGATTCATTTGCGTCCCACTCAAAATGTTCATAGATTTTGCTGTGTGGGCTTTTACATGTAACACAAATAATACATAGGTAAATATTGTTGCATATAAATGGCAATGATTAAACCATTTATCAATGTGTTCATTTCATTTTAGACATAAATACCCCCCCCCCCCCCCACACACACACACACACACAAGCATGAGTCAACACTGTGTGACAGAAACCTGCTGTGATCCAGTATAACTCAGAGTCTACGATCAGCGCTATCAGCTTGCACTGAAACCTGAACATCCACAAGAAAGAAAGTGACTTTGAGTGTTGGATGGACTGAATCCAAGATGGAAGTAAACATCCTCAATTTGAGTTTCTTGGTTTAATACCAGTTCTAAAGATTCAAGACTACTGAAAAGAAAATGAAAAAAAAGGTATAAAATCTGTCACTGGGGCGGTATGTACCATTTAGGTACTAATATGTACCTTTAAGATACTAATATGCACCGTTTAGGGGTAAATAAGGAACAAAGGTGTAACTTTTGAAAGGGTTCCACCCCAGTGACAGCTTTTGTACCTTTTTTCTGAGAGTATGGGAATGTAAGCCGACAAATTCCTCTTGGACAGATGTGTGTATTAGTGTCTGCTGCTGAGTTTAGGGCAGGAGTCGGTGAGTGTGTGTGTGTTTGTCCTGCGTACCTGCACAAAGCTGCACATCACATACTCATCAAACATTGGCAGACTGGGCCTGCTTTCACGGTATATGTCCAGAGTGTATATCGTCATGACGACAGGTTCAGCCTCTGATTCGTCCATCACCAGAATGTTGATTCTGCTGTTGCCCAGGCCAACTGGATAGTTTGCCATTCTGAAGGAAACAGAAGAAAGTTCTGAGGATCTCGTGCACACACACTCACAAACACACACACACCCTTCTCTTTTGGGGTTATTCTTGCTGGGACAGGGGAGGAGGATTACTGTGGATTAAAACTGGGTCCCAGTCAACAGGTGACCCTTCACTCGTGGACAAATAAGTCTATGCTTTCACAAAATCTTGAGAAAAAAGACAGCCCAGACTGCTTTCAGACGGATCCATCAACCCTTTGCTTTCTATGAGTAAAACTAATAACCTTACAATTGAGTCTTTCTCCAAAAGGCTTCACTGTAAAAGGTGGGAACTTGCAGTTGTTATATTAAGGAGTTATATACATGTAATAACCAATACAATTACTTTCATTGATATAATCTAATGAAGTCAGGTTGATATATAGTCAACATTTGAAGTGGATCAAAAAAGTTCATCAAAGTTGTCCTAATGTACAAGTTTGATGAAAGGTTTTGATCCACTCAAATGTTGACTACTGTATATATATAATTACATAAATATTATTATTAAAATATACATTATTGAACATTATAAAAAGCATTCATATCCATGTTATTTGTTGACTGTGTTATTTATTATTATCATTAAACATTTCCTTATTAAATAACAATTAAAAGCCCAATAGCTTCTTACTATAATCTTGGGTCAGGGTCAGCTTTAAATGTGTAAAAGCGCTTTTCCCCCCTCTGTGGGTATTAGAGATTACAGGCTGTAATGGAGTCCAGTAGACAGTAATCAGGGATTTTTAAATGTTGTGTGTGTGTCTGACTCGCCATGCATGGGAAAGCAAATTCAGAAATTAATCTGATAAATCAATCAAACGGTGAAGTGAGTTTGAGCTGACACATAAGAAGCTAGATCTGATTACCAAGAAAAAAGCAGCGACGGCACTACGTACCGCAGACCCTTTGTTCATTGTTTTCCAGCTCAAGCTGCTGTGTTTTACAACACTGATTGCATGGCTGCACAGTCCACACAGAAACGTTTACGTGATTTTGTGCACATCAAATTAATCTCCTAAATGCCACAATAATTAATTCTACAATCTGCCATTGAGTTTGTGGTTATGCCATATGTGTTTGGTCTACCTGGGTCCACGATGTTCGTCCAGGTGAATGTGACAGTGTGGGCTGACTGGTTCTGGTCGGATATGAATGGTGATCACATCAAATGGAACCTCGGCTCGATATTCCTTCATCCATGCGTTAAACGTCGGCATCAGGGCCATCGGAGGGTCTGTGTACAACTGCCTCAGGTGGGGATCAACACACCTCCCTTAAAACAGAAGTGTGCATTTAATGGTTTTATACTGATTACACTGTAAAAAAATAATTGTCAAAATAATTAATTGGTTTGAGTATAACTTCAATTAAACAAATGAGTTCAATCAAATTAACTTTTATGAGTATTTAGCACTTTCTTTTTCTTTTGAGTCCACAAAACTAACACATTAATTGTTTCTTTTAATTTAGACAGTTAAATTTGACTGAAACTGGGCTGGGATTTATATTTCCCAGCATGCTCCTAAAGGGTGAGTACATGCTAAAATTAAGTGTTATATAATGCTTTTTGTGCAAGATTAATGTTAAGTGGGAGATTTAGTAGTGTTTATTGTTTTGCTATGTTAATTTAGAAGAGTTTCTGTTATGTGTTTTTTTGTTTTGTTACCATCATGTTGATGAGTGGAACATGAGCTTAGTTTAAGAATAGAAATATGATAATTGTTCTACTTCGCTGTTCTCTAGCAATTGCTATGCCATGCTAATACTTTCAAAGCATTGTGGTACCAATTAGAAAGTTAGAATTTACTGAATAATAGTTAAAGCTAGCCACATTGCCATATTAAAAATATTTAAGTTGAGACATGATAATTAGTTAAATGTATGAATTAGCTTACTCAAAGAGCAAATAAAATGTATGAGTACAAAATTAAAATCTGCCAGTTCTGCTTACTTAAACTGAATTTCCTAACTTAAAAATATTAATGTAACTGATGTAACTGATGTAACTTTTTAAAAAAATTTTTTTAGTTTTGCCAACTTCGGGTTTATACTGCAGTTATTACACTGATAAATGTATTTGTATTAAGTAAAAACAGTAGGTGCTTAAAAAACAAATGTTTATTTGTAATTCTAAAAGTCAGGATAATATTTACCACATGGTACTTGCCTTTTCTTGACAGTGAATCTGATGCCTCTGGGCTCTTTGGCTCATCCAAGCTGTTGGAATAGAAAGTAAAGCGATTTTAAGTAGAAAACTCAACAAGTGCTCTATTAATGCAGGACTTACCCCTCCTCATTTTAACATATAAAAACAATCAGTGTTGGCTTGAAAAGGTGTCTTAATTTGTTTGAAGGACTTGACATGATAACGATCCTTGCTGCAATTATTCCTCAATGTAGTAAGATGCTCAAAGACTGTTATAACTTTGCACAACAGAGCTTTTTTTAACCATTTTTAAATGAAAGAATATATGAAATTATGCTATTCTGAAAATGCAAAAGTGTATTTGACAGTATTTATTTAATTGTAAACCATTTCAAATGTATTATTGCCATTAAGTAATAATAATATGAACTAAAAGAGAGTAATTCACTCAATAAGGATTTGGATTTTTTCAAGTTTCGCAGTGACAGATGGTGTGCGAGAGTGAGAAAATGAAAAGGGGGAAAAAGAAAGATTATATACAAGTAAGACATCAGGAGGTTTGGGAGATATTGTGTGAGAAATACTGTAAAAATAAATGTTTTGACTGGACTGCAGATGACCCAAAGCACCACAGGCTTAAAACAGGACATCACTAAGAATGATTGAATACAAAACAATTTGTAAGAAATGATCTCCGGACCCTTGCAGAATGTTTGCACGCCTGCAGCATAACTCATCTCATCGTTGGAGAAAGCTTGATGATATGAGTATGACCTGGGAATCTGCAAATGTGTCATGATGTGCAAGTATGTGTGTGTGTGGTGGTGTGTGTGTGTGTGTGTGTGTGTGTGTGTGTTGTGTGTGTGTGTGTGTGTGTGTGTGTGTGTGTGTTGTGTGTGTGTGTGCTTGTTTTTGTGATATATGAGGACACAAATGTGTATAATGACATGGGTATTACACTGGTATTACAACTTACACGTGAAATATGAGGACATTGCATGCGTCCTCATATTTCAAACAGCTTAAAAAACATAAAAAACAATGTTTTTTTTTAAAATGTTAAAATCCAGCATGTCTCCTGTAAGGGGTAGGTTTAGGGACAGGGGCAGTGTAGGGGGATAGAATATATAGTTTGTCCAGTATAAAAACCATTACGCCTATGGAATGTCCTCATAAGTCACAAAAACAAACGTGTGTGTGTGTGTCTGTGTGTGTGTGTGTGTGTGTGTGTGTGTGTGTGTGTGTGTGTGTGTGTGTGTGGTGTGTGTGTGTGTGTGTGTGTGTGTGTGTGTGTGTGTGTGTGTGTGTGTGTGTGTGTGTGTGTGTGTGTGTGTGTGTGTGTGTGTGTGTGTGTGTGTAACCTTTCAGTCTGATGTCTTCTCATGTAGTAAAGGCTGAGTTCTTGGAGCAGGGCCATGAGAGCTGGTCTCCATCCATAATCCTGTGCGCTGTGGGACTCTCCCTGGATTAGATCATGGCGGAGATCATCAGGAGGAGGAGATATAGGGTACAGCTGCCAACACACACACACACACACACACACACACACACACACACACACACACACACACACACACACACACACACACACACACACACACTTGATTTATTTAACAGACAAAAATGCACAACAGGTTTATTATGCGATAAGTTTTCATGGAAAGATCCTTCAAACATGATGCATGTTTGAATGTCAAATTCAATTAAATGTATGCCTGTTAGTCCACATTAAAAAGCATATACTATAGCTAATATGAGCATCTTTAAAAGTACATAAACTGTGTCTTTACCAGCTGGAAGGGTCCTGGTCTTTTGAGGTGCTGATTAAACTGCCGCAGTAAATGCATCTCATCTGGAGGCAGACACAGACCGCTTGGCCCCTCACAGTCACCGTACTGCAGCACGAGTGCAAATAATTAGGCCACAATGATAAAAACTATTGATGTGCATGAGGAAAAAATTACTATTTTACAAAGCAACAAAGACAATGAAATTGAACCAAATACATACAAAATTGAATGTTTGTAAGGCATGGGAAATTACTTATTTGACATTTTAATTCACTTTTTATTAAATAGGCCTTATTCATGAAACACAAAGAGAGAAAAAAAAATATTTTGGACTGAATTGAATGCATTGATTATTGCAAGAATGGGTTCATAAAATTTGTTCTACTCGTGTTTCATAAATGTCCTTTTAAAATTACATGTTTAAAATTGAACAAGTTGCCTCATGGGAGTAAATATGGTGAGATCATATGACTGGCCGCATACAAATTGAATCTCGGTAAAACCTGTTATTGGACACTTTATTTCTTCTCACAGAATAAATGTTCTGAAAACATTTTTTGCATGTGTCTACATCCACTCCAAAAGGAGTGAGTCAGGAGTCAAGACACATAAAAAAAAGAACTGTGTTACTTAATTAACTTGCGTTTGAAAACATAAGGACACACGGACGTCCGTTTTACCTTTTGGGACTCTTCCTGCGTGCTAAGAGGTGAACTGGGCTCACTGTTGCATACTGGGAAAAGCAGTTTCAGCACATCCTCCAGCATATACTCTTTGGCAATCTGTCCGTCGAAGTGAGGGTCCTTCATTCCATCAAAGTGTAGATCAGTCTGAAGCTGAGACAGAAAGTGTGTGTTGATATGCTGCTATCTAGTGGTCATATTGAGAGCTTGCACGGGAGATCATGGATGGGTGTTCATTCTCACCTTCACCACCACTGGACGAAGAGAAACGTCATAGTGCAATGAGAAGGTCATTAACTGAAAACACAGCTTACACCTATAAGAACAAAAAAAAAATAACCACAATTTTAAACATTGAGCTGATCAACATATATAGTATAATTATATATACACAGGGTTCCCACACCTTGGTTAACTTCAAATTCAAGGACCTTTCAAGGACTTTCCAGGTCCAATTCCCTCAAATTCAAGGACTTAATGTAGCAACACATTTCAAGTGAGAGAAAGGTTACATCGTGTTACCTTGTAAGATACATTGTTAAATTTACAGTATTTTGTGTCAAACGACAGAGATCTAATATTCTCTTTGTCGTATTACTGTTTTGCATAAAACAAAAGAATATTCGGTTTTTACGGAAATGAGAGGGAGGGGGAGAGGAAGCGGGAGCCGGTAAGAGGACTTTTCACGAGTGAAGATATTATTGCGCCAAGTCGAAGTGCTCAAAAGCACTTGTTATGATATTCCGCCATACAATATAGTCATCAATTTTAAACGCTTAGAAAAGCGCAACGTTTTATTTTGTGTAACCAGCCTAGGTCGAGTTACACTACTCAAGTAACTATGTTTAAATAGGGAAAACGAGGAAGTGTTTGGTCACTTCTCTTTTTGGCCCATATTTAATGCACTGGGCTAGGCTAAGTGCTAACATAGTTTTGCGGCAATACAGAGAGATATAGTGCACGCACTGAGACGAGAGAAGTATGTATCAACTCGTCTTAGTTAAGGGAATAACAGTTTAATATGAAAAACCGGTGGAGTATCCCTTTAAAGGTGCACTGTGTAATGTTTAGCGGCATCTAGTGGTGAGGTTGCAAATTGCAACCAACAGAAGTTATGGTTGTCTGAGACAAAGATAAATTAAGAGATTGTTTACTTAATTATTCAGTAAAATGTTATGTTATTGCGAACATTATTGATACTTGTTCATCATTGTGTCAGTGTTTATTAGCTGACTTTAGCTAGCTTTGCACGAAGAACAACAGTGACAAAACACATTTGTCTGTTTAGGGCTCCTGTAGAAACCAAGTGTGCCGTACAAGCACTGAAAAGAAGTGTCTCGATCGCACCTTGTAACCGGTCCTAGTATAGGTCATAAACCCCGCCTCCCCATGTTATTCAACGGGACGTGAGACCAACTAAACAATTAAGTTACACTTCACATATCTTTTTTCCAAAGATAGTTTCTGTCATTTACTGTAGTTTTTATCACGCTGATGTAATTTCAAGTGTTTGTTTTTAAAATAAGTTTGTTTTTAGTTTTAGTTTGTTTTTAGGAGCAGAATGGAGGAACGGAGCAGACATAGGCCGCTTTAAAAGGGAGAGTGCATTCGTTGATTTCGCGGCTTTACTTCCTGCTCACTACTGCGCAGGTCTGGTCCCGAGATCACTACTGTGCAGACTCAAGTCCCAAGACGTCAGCGCCATATCGGGACACTGGCGGCTTCCCTTCTCACCAATGGAAGTGAGCGAAGGGGCGTCGTCCATCTTTTTTACAGTCTATGGTAGAAATTTGGTGGCACAAAATGGATATTTCAATGTAAGGGGACCCGCAATGTATGTAGATAGAAACGGCTCAGTCTATGGTAATAAAAACATAGTTCATTATGTAAGGTGTTTATACACCTCTAAAAATATAGTTATGTATATGATATTGCATTTCTGTCAACAGATCCTCCTTACACAATGCACCTTTAAGATATATGAATATGCTTTTAAGTTTTTCTTGCCTCATGGGTTTACATTATCTTAACAAGCAAAGCAATTCAACATTACATAAAATATTTGGGCAACAGATTATCACAAATGTTTTATGTTTATTCAAAACAATGTACAAACCCTATTCGGATGTTAATTGTTTCTCATGTGTTGTGGACGTCTGTAAAAATAAATTTGCATCATGCATGGCACCTCAGTGATAAAACTCATGCATTCGGACAGCGGTTTATAGACGGTGGAAGAGCGAGTTTTATAAGTCCATGAACACACAAACGCGCTGCTCACGTGGTCAGTCACATGACTGGGGATAGAATAGAATTTGTCCATATAAAAGAAAACCATTAACACCTATGGAATGTCTCAGAAGTCACAAAAACAAAACGAGTGGGTGAGGGGTCTGTGTGTGGGTGTGTGTGTGGTGTGTGTGTGGGTGTGGGTGGTTGTGTGTGTGTGTGTGTGTGTGTGTGTTGTGTGGTGTGAGTATCTGTGTGTGGTGTGTGTGTGAGGGTGTTGTGTGTGGTGTTTGTGTGTGTGTGTGTGTGTGTGTGTGTGTGTGTAACCTTTCAGTTCTGATGTCTTCTCTATGTAGTAAAGGCTGAGGTCGTGGAGCCACATGAGAACCCAGCCTAATCCTGTGCGCGGTGGGACTCTCCCTGGATTAGATCATGCGGAATCACAGGAGGAGGGAGATATAGGGAACAGCGGGCCAACACACACACACACACACACACACACACACACACACACTCACGACACACACACCACACACACACTCTTGATGGGCGTGAGGGCACACTGTTGGTTTGTTGGTGTGGTTCGGTTTTTTTTTGTATTGAGTGTGTTGTTAATTTTCTGGTTTGGTTTGTGGGATTTTTGCTCGATTGTTTGTTGGTAGGGTCCAAAATGGCACTAACAGGTTTAGTATGCGATAATAGTTTTCAAGGGAAAGATCCTTCAAAACATGATGCCATGTTGGAAGGTCAAATTCAAGGAAATTGTATGCCATGATGAGTCCAAAAAGCATTTTACGATACGAATATAGCTTATTGAAAGTACAATAAACGGTGTCTTTTACCGGAAGGGTCAGGTCTTTTGAGGTGCTATTAGGGAGGGGGACTGGGCCGGGGGAGGCAGGGGTAAAATGGCATCTCATCGGGTGGGAGGAAGGGAGACGGACAGGGGACGTGCTGGGGGGGGGGGGGGGGGGGGGGAGTGTGGGGGACAAGGATATGGGAAAAGGGGGGTGTGCAGGCTCACGAGTGCAAAATAATGAGCCCAAGCGTTAAAAACGATTGATGGTCTGGAAAAAAATTGACTATTTTTAACAAAGCAACAATGACCAATAAATGAACCCAAATACATACAAAATGTGAAGGTCAGGGTTCCCACACCTTGGTTAACTTCAAATTCAAGGACCTTTCAAGGACTTTCCAGGTCCAATTCCCTCAAATTCAAGGACTTAATGTAGCAACACATTTCAAGTGAGAGAAAGGTTACATCGTGTTACCTTGTAAGATACATTGTTAAATTTACAGTATTTTGTGTCAAACGACAGAGATCTAATATTCTCTTTGTCGTATTACTGTTTTGCATAAAACAAAAGAATATTCGGTTTTTACGGAAATGAGAGGGAGGGGGAGAGGAAGCGGGAGCCGGTAAGAGGACTTTTCACGAGTGAAGATATTATTGCGCCAAGTCGAAGTGCTCAAAAGCACTTGTTATGATATTCCGCCATACAATATAGTCATCAATTTTAAACGCTTAGAAAAGCGCAACGTTTTATTTTGTGTAACCAGCCTAGGTCGAGTTACACTACTCAAGTAACTATGTTTAAATAGGGAAAACGAGGAAGTGTTTGGTCCTTCTCTTTTTGGCCCATATTTAATGCACTGGGCTAGGCTAAGTGCTAACATAGTTTTGCGGCAATACAGAGAGATATAGTGCACGCACTGAGACGAGAGAGTATGTATCAACTCGTCTTAGTTAAGGGAATAACAGTTAAATATGAAAAACCGGTGGAGTATCCCTTTAAAGGTGCACTGTGTAATGTTTAGCGGCATCTAGTGGTGAGGTTGCAAATTGCAACCAACAGAAGTTATGGTTGTCTGAGACAAAGATAAATTAAGAGATTGTTTACTTAATTATTCAGTAAAATGTTATGTTACTTGCGAACATTATTGATACTTGTTCATCATTGTGTCAGTGTTTATTAGCTGACTTTAGCTAGCTTTGCACGAAGAACAACAGTGACAAAACAATTTGTCTGTTTAGGGCTCCTGTAGAAACCAAGTGTGCCGTACAAGCACTGAAAAGAAGTGTCTCGATCGCACCTTGTACCGGTCCTAGTATAGGTCATAAACCCCGCCTCCCCATGTTATTCAACGGGACGTGAGACCAACTAAACAATTAAGTTACACTTCACATATCTTTTTTCCAAAGATAGTTTCTGTCATTTACTGTAGTTTTTATCACGCTGATGTAATTTCAAGTGTTTGTTTTTAAAATAAGTTTGTTTTTAGTTTTAGTTTGTTTTTAGGAGCAGAATGGAGGAACGGAGCAGACATAGGCCGCTTTAAAAGGAGAGGTGCATTCGTTGATTTCGCGGCTTTACTTCCTGCTCACTACTGCGCAGGTCTGGTCCCGAGATCACTACTGTGCAGACTCAAGTCCCAAGACGTCAGCGCCATATCGGGACACTGGCGGCTTCCCTTCTCACCAATGGAAGTGAGCGAAGGGGCGTCGTCCATCTTTTTTACAGTCTATGGTAGAAATTTGGTGGCACAAAATGGATATTTCAATGTAAGGGGACCCGCAATGTATGTAGATAGAAACGGCTCAGTCTATGGTAATAAAAACATAGTTCATTATGTAAGGTGTTTATACACCTCTAAAAATATAGTTATGTATATGATATTGCATTTCTGTCAACAGATCCTCCTTACACAATGCACCTTTAAGATATATGAATATGCTTTTAAGTTTTTCTTGCCTCATGGGTTTACATTATCTTAACAAGCAAAGCAATTCAACATTACATAAAATATTTGGGCAACAGATTATCACAAATGTTTTATGTTTATTCAAAACAATGTACAAACCCTATTCGGATGTTAATTGTTTCTCATGTGTTGTGGACGTCTGTAAAAATAAATTTGCATCATGCATGGCACCTCAGTGATAAAACTCATGCATTCGGACAGCGGTTTATAGACGGTGGAAGAGCGAGTTTTATAAGTCCATGAACACACAAACGCGCTGCTCACGTGGTCAGTCACATGACTGTCTGCTGTAAATAAAATGTCATATGCTTGGAATAACACAAATAAATTTGTATTTTATTCAATAAAATAATCTATCATTTAATTATTTAATTCTCATTTATAAAAATAGGAAGCTAGACGCGCGTATGGCATATTCAAAATTGTTCTTATATTCTTATTTTTTCTCAAAAGGATGTAATTAAAGAAGTTAATGCAGCCTCTTGAAGTTAAAATAAAGATGCATGGTTGGTTTCTATTTTTTTATGTTGTGCATAATAGCCTACATATTTTAAAATTGGAACATATATTCCACATATATAGTCACAATAACAGCCCATTTCAAATGTTTACATGTTTTTTTCTTTTTTCCTCCTTTTTGTTCACTGAGGTGGAGCGGGTAATTAAATCTACTTCTTGTAAATACTTTCCAGCATTTCAGTAATAGGTACATCTTTAAAATTACAGTTTAGCTCAACAGTTATCGTACGCATGGTGATCGGCAGAGATCAAAAAGGATTTAAACAGAGAATTTTTTTGAGCTATCTCTTCTTATAAATTTGAGATGTGGATTCGGATGGCAATTAAACCATCACACGACCTTGGTGTTAATCAAAAAAAAATTACGCGGGTGGTGGGAGAAAAACACTGACATTCTGTATTCGGACGGCAATACAATCACAGACCAACCACTGTAAATGATGAAAATACCTTACGAACCCATGAGAAACCATTATACGTATCGATACCAGGCATCACGTTTCAGCTGTTTCAGCCTATTTTTGCAATGTTTCACGGTGTGTCTGTGAAACGTTGAGGTACCATCGTAGAAGTTTCGTGCGCACGTGAAGTCATGGCAACATACAACACAAAGCACCTCACGCGGGAAACACTTAACGCAATGCATAAATGCGCGTAACTAAAGAAAATCAAGCAAGCTATTATGCTCAAGCCAAGAAGTGTTGGCGAAATAACACACTAGCGGACCGGAGAGAACAAAATGGCATTTTTCCCAGAAAACTTATTGCACAAAATAAATTCAAGCACTTTCAAGGACCTGTATCTATGAATGGTTATTTTCAAAAACTTTCCAGGGCCTTGAAAAAAATATTTCAGATTCACAAACTTTCACGGATTTCAAGGACCCGTGGGAACCCTGTATACAGTATAGCCAGAAGTATTATTAATAAAAACATTATCAAATCAATGACTTTTAAGTTAAATACAGGATAAACACAGTTTTAGACAAGCATTTAAAAAAAAAAAACATTTATCAGGATTCAATATTTTGGTAACACTTTAAAATAAGGTCAACATTAGTATTCGTATTAGTATTTGTTTGAGCTGCGCCCTCTACTGTACAGGTGTGAATTTACATTTCCTTCAACCTGAGGCTTTTTATCATTATATTATTATTATTTTAGTTTATTAAAAACAAGCAAGCATGCCCAGCCCAGATGAGAAAAAGTAATGCAAAAGTAACGCAACAATACCTTCCATAAAAAGAAATGCAATTATTTACTTAATGAATTACTTTTAAAAGTAACTTTCCTCAACACTGATAACAAATATATTGCCCAACGCATTTATGATTTGATTTTATTACTGTAAAGTTTAACTAGTATTTTTATAATCTGTTGTTATATACCCGCAAAAGATACACTTTTTTTAAGATTAAAGTATGTGGGCACTTTCTGAATGATGTGTGTTTATGACCTTGGTGAAGAGCTCCTCTCCTTTGTGGATAATAGAGCAGCTTTCAGGATGTCGCTGATAACATGATTCATGTGATCAATGGCTTGATGAGAGAGCAAAAGACCCAGTCTTTCTTTAAAGAATACCTGTAACTGAAAGAGAGAGAGAGAGGTCTGACACAGTACATAAACCCAAAGATGAAGAGCATCAATAACAGAGAGATCTCATCACTTTCTTCATCAATACTGATTTAACAGTGACATGCCTACTGCCACAGCAACTAAGACAAAAACTCAAATGTGGAAAATAGACTTTAACTGTCAACAATTTTTAGTACCACTTAGTATCACCACCTAGTGGAGATTGAGTTATAAAGGATATTCACAGTACAATTTCATTTTTCTGGGTGAACCAATTACATAGCTATAAAATAATTATTTAGAAGTCAGAAACATTTCCTATTCAGCATAATTTTGCCTATGCAATTAAAGGGATAGTTCACCCAAAAATGAAAGTTCACCCTCAAGTTGTTCCAAAACTATATATTTATTTCAAGATTCTGAAGAATGTTAATACTATAAAAATACTATGGAAGTCAATGGGGACCATAAACTGTTTGTTTACCAACATTCTGCAAAATATCTTCCTTTATATTCAACAGAAGAAAGAACTTCGTGCAGGTTTGGTACAACTTGAGGGTGAGTAAATTAGGACACTTTTCATTTTTGGGTGAACCATCCCTTAATAAATTCCAGTGTTTTCAAAAACATCTTTGTGAACAGTAAAAATATTAAATGTGTATTTGGTACGCTAACTTAGTGAGTGATCTGTACACAGTATCACCACATGAGAGAAACCATTCCACTGTACACAGCAGTAACAGACAGAGGAAGTGATGAACCCAGCTGAAGAGTAATGACAGAGCAGTGCCGTTAGAGTGCAGTAGAAGAACAATTGTCTATGCGGCTTGTGAAATAACATTACTAGACCACACAAAACCTGCACTAAACCATCTTAATTAGGAGCTACCATAACTCTAACCCTATATTATTTTTAATGAAGATGACACTAAGGGTAGATTTTGTCCCAAGGACACATTGTTGCACACCAACGGTCTTAGATAGTTTTGCATAAGATAGTGATCTATATCACACGGCGCGCGCACACACACACACACGAGAAGGAACGAGCAGACCTTTATGAAGGCTTTATAGTGATCTGCTTGTTTGTCAGGACTCTTTTATCAACCATTGAAACTCAGTAAACATGATCTGTCTCATATTAGATCTCAATGTGCCCTCCAGCTGTTTACAAGACTCTGACTGAAGCCTCTTCAGTAATCTGGCATTGCGCGCACACACACACACACACACACACACACACACACACACACACACACACACACACACACACACACACACACACACACACACACACACACACACACACACACACACACACACACACACACACACACACACACACACACACACACACACACACACACACACACACAAGCAATGAGAGTTTCACAGCTGCGTGGAGGCCTAATAAACATCACATGGGGAATAAATGCTTAGCCAAGCTTTCATCATCAGTAAACTGCAGCACAGGGATACAGACTGCAATATTAAGACTAGAGAAATCTCATCTGATCTGATTTAAAAAATTTAAATGCTTATCAAAATAGCCACAAGGCACCTAATAATGATTTCTCATCTCATTTGAGTATTGACAAGCAGATATTGTTTTATTTAAACTGTAATTGTTTTACAGATTTCTCCCTCAAAGGAAAATGTTTCCTTACCTCAATAGCATAACTAGTTTTATCCAGGTGAGTTTTGACCAAGGCTGTGCGGTGGACGAAAGCGGTCAGTGGTGTTGCAGAGGTAACCAGGACGTATACATTTACAGTAGCATTCAAGCCCTGATTGTCCGAGCGTGTGATTGGCTGCCTCCTGTAGGGTACAATCACAACAACTCTGAAGAAAAACATGTTTGGTTGGCCATTTCCCTCAGATGTGGCATGACTTACTGTTGATCTTCAGCAGTGTTTGGGGTTCCCTCTTGTGGAGATGTGGAAAAAGCACAGGCTGATGGGTGTATGGGTAATGTCACTCCTGATAAAAGAAAAGCAGAAGGCAGAAGAGGATAGAGTCAGGCACATTGATTTCCTCTGTGAGGAAGCACATGCATCGACATGAAGGCCAAAACGACTTCAATTATTTCCACAAAGACCTCCAGACATCTGTCTAGAGATCCCACTTTAGCGAATCGTTGAGTCTCACCACGTTTCTCACATGCAGGTTTTGCTGCTGTGATAAACAAACTGAAGCTCTGCTCCATAACATAGTGAGCTGCCTGACTGCTCAACACAAAGCAGCCTCATAACCTCATAAGTGATTGATTTTGGACGCACTGCAGAAAGTGCTAAACAAACATGAAGCGCACAAGAGACTTTAATCTCAGATTATTTAAATAGAATTTGACATTAGCATGTTGCTAAGCTAACAGCAAGCTAGTCACTGATGTCACTGCTCACTAATATTAGGTAAAAAAGTTAATTGTTAAAATGTAATTAACGTTTTCCTCGCTTCATCTGCCATGTTAGAATGACTTTCAATGTCGCAATGCATTCCTTTCTCCATGAAAAGGTTTGCAATTCTGCCTCAGAATTTGGTTAAACCAAGTTAGGTCTTACGTTCACACTGCAGGGCTTAATGCTCAATTCCGATTTTTTGAAAAAATCCGATTTTTTTGCAAGGCCGTTCACATTTCCAATTAAATGCGACCTTTAGTGATCTCCTGTGTGAACGTGAAATGACCCAGAAGTGACCCGCATGCGCAGAAGAGTACTCAACGGTCAACGACGTCACTTGCTGTTTGCGGAAGTAAGTTACCTAAACATGAATGTCAACAGTGGAGCTCGTTTAGCAATATTAAAGTTATTTTCCCAACAGAGCCAGCACAATTACAATCTTTTCGTTTTAAGAAGAAAATTAAGAAGGAGGAGAGCGTTTGAGCGCCTTCGATTAACTCACGGGAAGAGACACGTCTGCGGCGGACCATAACAGTGCAACGCGTTGGAGTGTATTGACAGGTGCGTGCTATCGGTGCTATCGTACGATAGCTAACTTGTTTATCTTCTCATTCCTGCCTACTTCAACGCAGAATTATGACGTTTGTCGCATATCAACGGCGTGCGGGTCGGATACATGCGACCTGGCCGTTCAGATCGATGTCGCATTTCAAAAGATCGGATACGTATCGGATTTGGACCACATACCCAAGTGGCCTGGGTCGCATTTGAAAAGATCGGATCTGTGTCGTTCAGACTGTCATGAAAAGATCGGATACAGGTCGCATAGGGGCAAAAAAATCGGAATTGGGTCGTTTCAGCCTGCAGTGTGAACGTAGCCTTATGCTCATCAAGTCTGAATTTATTAGATCAAAAATACAGTAAAAACAGTAATACTGTGAATATTACATTTAAAATAACTAAATAACTTCGGAAATCATTCCAATATGCTGATTCATCGCTCAAAAAAAATATTTCTTCTTCTTATTATTATTATTATCAATGTTAAACAGTTGTGCTGCTTATCATGGAAACCATGATACATTTTTTTCATGATTCTTTGATTAATAAAAAGTTCAAAAGTACAGCATTTATCTGAAATATGTTGTTTGTAACAGTGCAAAAGACTGATAAATTTAATACATCCTTGCTGAAATTCAACGATAGTATGTTTTGCAATAGGGACATTCTCAATGGAAACATTGTTAATGAAGAGACTACATATCTTTGTTCACTTCTGAAAGTTGGATTTTAGAGTGACATGTGCCAGATGTGACACGATAAAACAACTAGCGATAAGAGCTTCCTCTTCAAAGCACATTCGCAACAAGTGATGAGTCTCAGTTTATTTTTTCAGTCTCTTCGGTTCGTATTTCTGTGGTGGTGCACAAGGCTCCATTGCTAGAGCCAGATCACGGTGCTGTGAAGCCATTTGCACTATATAGGATCACTTGATTGCAATTATAACTAACTTAATTAACCCTCTGGGGTTGTTCGGCCCAAATGGACCCGAAGAATTAATTGTTTTTTTTTTTTTTTTTAAATCATCGCTTCATCGGAATGGTCTGAAATTTGGTGACTTTGTTGGTACTTGGTATATGAACACCCAAAAAAATTGGGGACAGGATTTGAATAATCTAAGTGGTTGTAAAAAAAATAGTCACACTTGGGGTGTTCGGGTCCAAATGGACCCCCATAGGAAATGAATGGGAAATTGGCAAAATTGTGAAAATACCGAGTTTTTTTGTGCGTACAATCTACAAATCAGCCACGATCCAGAAAAAAAGCACACAACATTGAAGTGGTGAATCTATAAAACATCAAGAGTGCAAAACAGGCACAGCCACACACACACACACACACACACACACACACACACACACACACACACACACACACACACACACAACCACACTTTTATACACGTAAACATTAATAAATTCAGATTACATATGCGTTTTCCATTTTTTAAATGCCCAGTTTGTCCACCAGATGGCATCCATCTCATTTCAAAAATTGCTTTCATGAGGCCTAGGCTTGACTCTAAAATGAAATACAGCTTTAAAAAAAAAATTAAAAAATATTTTTAAAAAAAATAATTTTCTATTATATTCAATGGGGGGAAAATGGGGGAAAAATGGGTCATAATTGTTGCATAAATATTATTATAAATCATTAAATTATTTCAAAACACCAAAAAAGAAAATTATGATTTCTTTTTTTAAATATGAATCCTGCCCTTTGGGTCCATTTGGACCCGAAGACCCCAAGTGTGACTCTTAAACGAACAACCCCAGAGGGTTAAAGACCAATAGAAATCAAAGTGTGTGCAGTGTGCAAATATGTGTTTACAGGCTTCATCTCAACACATGCAGAGCTCAGCATTTCTGAGTGAGAGAGTGATCTGGCACTGCTGTGCGAATGTAAAATTCCTTCACTGATTCCAGTCCCTGTGTCACATTTAATCAGAAAACACACACCAGTTTTGTGGAAAGGATGCCACCATACCACACAACTGAAGCAATGTTTAGGACCCTCAAACATCTCTACATTACACATCTCCAAACCTTGTTCAGTTAACCCAGTCCACACCAGCCTTGGGCCCCGTTTCAAACCCCAAACCCTAATGAAACACTTGGAAAAACATCAGGATCTCTGTAACTCTGGCTTCTGCCAAAGTCCTGGTCACTCCCAACCCAAGTGTGTGAGCTATGCTGAGTTTACATTTAACTTGGTGACTGACCCGTCCATGTCATGTGTATATTTGTGCACCCTACTGTACTCCTGCCTTCATATATGATTATAAAGAGGACACAACCTTGCCTAGCCAAACCCCAAACACCAGGACTCAATCATTCTTGTTTCTGTGGGCGACGGGCCAACAGGAAGGACAATATTGTTTCAGAGCCGGAGACAAAGCCTCCTTTTCTGAAGCTGGGCCACAGGGGCAGCGGGTGAAACATAAATCATTATTATCACAAAACATAGGGACTGTTATCCTCCTCCTTTAAGGTCTTTCAGTGGTGATGACCATAATTGGTTTAAAGTAGTTCAATTAAGCATGATCAAGTTCAAAGAGCTTTGTTAATACAGCGTTCCTCTGACATTTAAGAAAACTCACTATTGCTAAAATTAAATGCCATTTATTATTTGAACTTACCTTTAATATCCATGCAACAGAGAGTTGCATATCACCCTTGACACTGACTTTTATAAGCAATTACAATAAAACACTCCAACACACTGCTGACAGAAGTGCGTCACACACACAGACACAGACACACACACACACACAGACACAACACACCACACACACACACACACACACACACACACACACACACACACACACACACACACACACACACACACACACACACACACACACACACACACACACACACACACACACCACACACACACACACACAGCTGTGGTTTATGTGAGTTATGAGGTCATTCCATAGGCGTAATGGTTTTTATACTGGACAAACTGTATATTCTATCCCCCTACACTGCCCCTGTCCCTAAACCTACCCATCACAGGAGACATGCTGCATTTTTACATTTTTAAAAAAAACATTGTTTTTTATGTTTTTTAAGCTATCTGAAATATAGGACTCATGCAATGTCCTCATAAATCACGTGTAAGTTGTAATACCAGTGTAATATGCATGTCATTATACACATTTGTGTCTCATATCACAAAAACAACACACACACACACACACCACACACACACACACACACACACACACACACACACACACACACACACACACACACACACACACACACACACACACACACACACACACACACACCACAAAAGTTCAATTGAGAATGGAATTTGTTTTTCCAACCAATTTAAACGATGAAGCTTTATTATAAAGGAATTTGAAATCCTAATGAAAGCCAAAGGGCTCCAAAGGGGTTAGAAATGTTACCTTGGTAACTAACTAATAAGTTTAAGATGAAGTACTAAATTAAATGTAAAAATAAATATTACAAAAACTTATACAAAGCACATACAATTACTAAAATTTAAATTCAAATTCAACTGAAAAGATGAAAAATGTATAATTCAAAATATAAATAAATTCAATAATAGTATATAATTAATACTGACTTTCATTAGATGGAAAAAACGGGGGGGGGGGGGGGGGTCACTCTTTAAATATATATATATTGTATTTGTGTTCCACAGATGAGAGAAAGTCATACAGGTTGAGTAAATGATGACAGAAATGTAATTTTTATGAGAACATATCCCTTTATAGCTTGCAAAATGTCAACTTCTTGCAAAAAATATGTCATAGAAGACTTGGAATATAGCGCACTTCACAACTTTTATGGTCTTTTAAAAAAAAAAATTAAACCCCAGATAACTGGACTGCTTTTGTCATACAGAAAAGAGAAACATGAACATTCTGCAAAACGTCTCCTATTGCATTCCACAGAACAAACTCAGTATCAGTGTTAAAAATTAAAATGCCTGGAACATTCCAGCTCACCTGACAACTGGCTGTCCGTCAAAAACCGGCAGACTCCGCCCATGTCCAGAAACGCTCCAGCAAAGGCTGGTATTATGCTAACCTGTGTGAACAGGTCAGAGTTTAGCCAAGACCACCCTGATGGGATAGTTTAAAAACATTTAAAACAGTTTTTCGGTAATGCCTTAAGATCCTGTGAGATGACTAACAGGCTACGAGCAAGAGCGATTTAATAACTCACACAGTAAGTAGCAGTTGTTCTCTGCTCCATTCCAGAACAATAACTGACCCAAGAAACAGCTGGGATATTTAAGCAAATCTGGTCATTATATTAGCATTACTAAGTACAGGTTTGTGAGTATAAATTCTCTGCATGTAGAGAATGAGCTTCAGAGTCGTCGAGGATATTGGAATGTTTTACTGCATCCTGCTTTCTATAAACATTCCCTTTAAACCTCTGGACCGGATCTTATTTCACATGCATTTCAAACAAAAAGCATTTGGCATAAGCACTTGGCTTTTGTGTTTGATTTCCTTCTCAGTTTCAAATCTATAACAGGCCATATTTTTGAAATGTGCATTACATTTGATCATAAACAAGGATCTCTTCAAGAGCGCTGGATGGGTTTTGGGTCAGTGGAGTGGGTGGTCTTACCCTCTGGTGGTGCTGCGGGTGGGCAAAGTTGATTTTACGCAGGCAACTTTTTTCAGAGCCCTTTAGACAAATCAAGACAGACCAGTCTCTTCCATCTGTGTTCAAGAGAGAGTATATTTAGCATTTAGATGAAGAAATAAAGTAAGAAAAAAAGATGGTAAGATCAGCACTGACTATTATGCTGATGACACTTTGCCAAGAAGAGATGATTAAGGCAGTTCAGCACACTTTTTTTTTTTGGGCTAAATCTAAACAAGGACGTACACTTCTATTGTTTTTTAAAATAAAGTTCTATATTATTATTTATGTAGATGAATCCAAACCCTATTCCTAAACAACTTTTTATCATAATATAAAGGCCCCATGAATTCAAAATTGTGTGGCCCAATATACACATTTCTGTTTCAACAGTAAATGTTGAAATACCATAATTTTATTGAGGAAAGAGAACATCCCTGAATGTCCCTAAAGAGAGGTTTTGTTATATTTAGCTCACTTCTAGGGACAATGGTCCCCAACGTAAAGCTGAGTAAACACTGAAAAAGAACACAAAAACTTAAGTGAAGCTGTGTGTATTTTAATAATATGGAGATAAAGCAGAAAGCTTAAGGCTTGGAAAAATCTTCGTTCTAATAATAAAGACGGCCAATATTTGTGAAGTCCTTTTGCAGTCCTTAAAATGAGCACAAAAGTGGATTACATAATGCTGTGGCAACACTAAGCGCAGTCAGGAAGAAAATGAGACGCAGCCAATTTTCCATTTGGAATAAGATTGCCTTCATGTATACTTGACATTCTTTTAACTTTTTTATTTCTTTTGTTCAGCTTTGAATTAAAAGAGGGAAGCTCATGGTTTCGATCAAGGCATCAAAGACATGTAGCCCCCAATACGGCGTACGCAATCTCCCTGCTTGCAAACATATATGATTTATGAGTGGCGTTTTTAATTCACCAAATGCTAGACGTTCAGATGTCCAATTAGCCATATAGCAAGCACAATATGGTCGGTCCACTTGAAACAGGATATATTAAGGCATATGGGTCATATCCTGAGCTTCATTATATTACAGCTTAATTAACCGAATACATCAAATAAATATATACAGTTATTATTGTTGTTGGTGTTGTTGTTAATAATAAATTGCAACTAACCAATCAGATAAAAGGTTAATATTAGGATTACGAACAATTATAGGGATAGGACTGATTAAGGAATGTTGTTCCAAGTCCAAAAGGATGTTGATCCAGGAACATTCAACTTGGTTAAATCAAGTCGTTTGTGCATTTGTAATGTGTATTAATGCTTTAGAAATTTGAACAATTGTTTATTGAGCGAATAAAACTTCTTTAAATTCTTTAGCGAGAGAGTGAGAGAGAGACTGGAAAAAGCACATCTGGTAGTTATTTTGGTAGTCAGCAGTGCTCCAGGAAATGGGCTGGTGTGTATTTGGCATAAAGTCCAAACATTTGTGCCTGAGTGCCGTCCCAGCCCAAACAACAGGAAGTATCGTTTATAGCCAAAGGGAATCATGGGAAATCAGCTCTCATGTGCCTCCTGATATGATCATGATAATTTCAGCTCATTCTATACAAATAATGCTGTTAACAGCACATCCTTTCTAATCAATTCCATGCATTTTAATTCTTCTGTTTCGAGGTTTTCCCATGGTTTCCAGTGGAGTTCCAGGCCAAAGCCTAGACAACAGCCTGTGGCTGCTGCATACTAAACAGCCTACAGTTAAATTGCATCTCTGTTAGTCTGTACTGTGAATCTACGATCAAAACACTTTACCACTATCTTAGATGTGTAATGTGTCGATAATGGAATAGCACTGGAAAGCACACTGATGCCTCCAGCGTTCTTGGCATTAAGATGAGTATATGTTTTATCAGTAGCGCATCTGTGTATGTTTCTGGTAAAGTTGTTTGGGTGGAGCTTCTGGTCTGATGACCTCAAAGTTTTTGATGTGGTTGGCAGGCCTGACCGTAAATCTCACTGACAGCTGTTGACAACCTGTCTTAGTCAAACAAACACCTGCTCAGTTCCTCACATAATACACATGGACATACTTGCAAGGCCTCATAAAATGAATATAAAAATAAAATAAAATAAAATAAATTAAATTAAATAATTAAATTAAATTAAATTAAATTAAATTAAATTAAATAATGAAGTAACATCCAAAAAAGAAAGTTTGAATAATAAAAGTAAATGCAATTATAATGTTACACAAGATTTCTCTATCAAATACATGCTGTTCCTTTGAACTTTCTATTAATCAAAGAATCCTGTAAAAATTATAGGTCTAGGTAAACATTTCATTCATGCTGATACCATAATTAGTCATTCAAAGTATAACATATAATCATGTATACTAAATTGGAAAAATGGAAAATGGAGGCATTTTCATTACCGACATTTGGGCCTCACAGTATTTAGTTTGTATTTATTCACCCAAATAATGTGACATTACATCATTTATTCAGCAAATGTGGTTTTCGAAAGGACTTAAAAACAGTTATGTAAAAAACATTATTGTTTATTTTTTAAGAAAGGGCTCAAAATCACATTTAACTACCTCAATTTGTGGTAATAAAGTTGTGTAATACTAGTTTATGCATCAATTTAAATATCAGGATGAATTATGACATAACCAAGTATTAATGGTTGACGCTATGTACGTGAAAGAAATTTACAGAAACGAAATGGCACAGTTCGCTAGAGAGGCCTCCATCACAATCACCTCTCTGTGTCCAGCCACGACCTGGAGGAGGTGGGGAGGAGGGTCTTAGGACGCCAGCTGGGAACATAGAGACCAAATTAACCCCTGAATCACCTGATGGAGGACGGGAACAACAAACCTCTGAGATCATGAGCTAGCAGCACACAACAGTGCAGTTCATTATGACTCTCTGGAATACTTCATTCTGATTGGTCAATCACAGCATTCTGCAGTCAAATATTTTTGTATAATGACCACTTAACTATATTTAAATGTGTCCCTGGATACCAATCAATGATACCTTAACACAATAAACACACAACAAGAAGTAAATTGCAATTGACAATAATTCCAGTTCATTCTTCGCATTAGAAATGGAAAAAGTCAAGTGCATTTCAAAAGAGCATTGCATTTGCACCGTGCTTTGGTTGTATACTACACATTTTTGTGAATTTAGTAGTTCACTGCAGACATTCCATGCATCCAGAAAATTTGCATACTGTGACACGAGTTTCAAAAATAGAAGTTGATAGCATGCCAGTCCAAACATACCCAATCTGTCCTGAGCCCATACAGTTTATGCATGCATATGTGTGCTTTGTTCTGAACAGCATATTAACATCATACTCTTACCATTTTAAGTATGCATTATGTATTCTGAGCATAATATGCACAAAATGTTCAGTATGCATAATTAAACATAGATATCCTATTACATATATATGCAGTGACAATACACTCAATACAATACTATATCCCATAATGCAATGCACTTTCTTGAGCTTACATTTTCAGGTCGGCAAAAAACCCATAAGATTTAACACACAATTGAATTAAAAATGCTACATTTACATATTTATAGAACAGCATATTAGAGATGACAAATAGATGTTACTAGCTAAATGAGGTAATGTGACAACCGTGTAGATTACTATAGTTTGAGGTGTTCACTGTTGCACTAGAAGACAAAACTAGGCAGCATTCAGTGTACTGTTTACTGTGCAGTAAGTATGCTAGGTAATATAACCTGGATTTACACACAAAAGGGCATGATGTCTCTCTCTCACCTCTTCTGTCCTGTCTGAGTGAGGCGCTGGTCTCTGCATAACGGGCCTGATCCACTCGATACCCCTGCTGCTGTAGGACTCTCTGGTACAACTGGACCTCAGTGTCCGTCGGAGCATGTTCACCTGTCAGAATAATGGCTTTTCCCGCACAGCTGTGTTTAGAATGATGCACCTGGGAGAGAAAGAAAAGAGGAACTGATTAGCAACTACACTTTTACATTTGAATATATATGGTTACTTCCTTTACAACTTTAAAAATGTACAATAAACTTGATTTGTAAGTTACAAATTCTCCATGAAGTTCATAACAGTATGGAGTCAAATCCATGCCACACATATTTGCGAAACACTAAAGTATGGTGCCTTGATCTGTTTGTGATCTGCATCTGAAGACATCACCTCGAGGGAGGTGTGGCCAGGCTCATTGAACACACCCCGGTCCAGTGACTCCACCCCCACATCAAAACAATGCCATAAAGTGAAACGCAGACAAAAGTGAAGCGGTCTCAAGAGCTCACACTTGACTGAAATGCAGAATAAAAGGAGCCTTGAAAATGAATTAGTAGGTATGGCCATGGAAAATTTGTGCTACAAAATCATTGCTGCTAAAAATCTGTTGCAGAGATTGGAACAAAGTTCTTAAGCTTCTTTTATACCTGTTGATTTTTGCAATTAATTATATCTTTAACTTCACACAATTTTATTTCTATTTTGTGAATCTTTATTTTTGTTTACAAAACTTATTTTTAATCTCGATACTTAATATTTCTTTTGCAGAACTTTGTTTCGCAAATCTTTGTGGCATGGATTTGACTCCATATAACAGGTCTCAAACAATCCTCTGGATTTGTCACATGTGAGGATCACAACACCAGGGGCTAATCAGAAAGGCAGCCGAGCATTTCAAAAGTACCCATAATGCAGTGTAGCGTGGTAATGACCTCTGTGGGCCGTCAGGTACGGAGGAGGGCTGAACCCTGTTTTCTCTGAGAGCAGGATTGGATCAGAATAAACTTTAGATGCCTGGACATGTTCAGAGTTGCAGGTGATGGCAACTGCACAGGAGAACTGTGGCATACGGTTTAGTTTAGCATCAGAGGAAAGTTTGACATTATTAAATGTCATTAAACATAGCACACGATCATCCAGTTCCATGTTGCGTAACAGATTCAGAGGAACACAACGTTATTTGGGCAGAGCGTGTGACTGAGGAAGGGAGGGGAGCGTTTCCTCTCCTTCAGCATGGGTGATACCGATTCCTTTTCTTTGCTCTCTGCAGGGTTTTTCCTGCATAGACAATTATGAGGCGGCCACCTCCGTCAAATTTCGTGCCGCCTCCGCCTCTCGACAAAACTCGGACAGACAGTCACGTGCTCATAAACACTTTACCCACCGTGACAGTTCTGTCGCGATTCCCGCTTGCGTTGTGTCCATTCTCTAACCGTGTAGTTTGCCGATAGTGCTGCACGGATCATAATCTGCGGGTCGAGCGGGCCGAGTAATAAAAACATTCCATTCAATCGAGGGTGGATGACAGCTAAATGAGTGTAATAAAGACACGGAACTCCCATCATGGTACCTAATGTACGGACGGTAACAAAGTTGCGCTGTTGAGTCTCGCGCAGTTATTTATAACATTAATTATAGTTAAGAAACAATATATAGGCTAACGTACACACGACCAGAGTGCTGTTTTCCTGAATGCCATTACGATTGAAACCGAGATATTAATGTCATAACAGTTCAATAAACAAATAGTTAAAATTAAGTTACTTACATTTTTAGACTGTTTTTGTTCTGTTTTAGCAGCGAAAATAGTTCCAAACAACAGAACCATATCGCGTCTCACAGCAACACTCATCCATGATTCATTACTGAATCATTCAGCGTTTTGAACTAATCGCTTGAGTCAAAGATTCAGTTGCCCATTATTAAACCGCCTCATTCTGAATCAATCAACCGTTTGAACGAATCGTTTACATTAACGACTCAATGACTCGCTCATTAAGACGGCCGCCTGCCCCCTCCTACTGGCGGTTTAGTTTCAAAGTATCATTCTTTTCAACATTCCTTGCATACGGTATTCAAAAAATATTCAAAATAATCTCATTTAATACAGTTATAATTTTTCAATGTAAATTATTTAATTTGATTGGTAACAGCCTAGTGTCTTATTATTTTAATTGAATGTATTGATAAAATGTAAGAATTTTAAATGAAATTTAGAGCATACATTAATAAAATTAGGGGGAAAATGCCCTTTATAAAGGTAAAAAAAAATATTCCGATAAGAGTGTTTTCAAAAATGAAACATTGACAATAAGTTTAAAGGGAGTAAAGCCTCTGTTTAGGCTATAAAGAAAATGTAATTTTGCCAAAAGAAGAACTTTTCATTTAAATAAATGTTAATTGTGTGATATGTTACCATATTTTCATGCTTAATTGAAAATGTGATGATCAGATGCAGATATCTAAATCAAAGAATATGGGTGGTTGGCGGGTGGATTATTATTTATTTTTAACAACAGATTCGAGTGACTCAAAGTGCACCAGATTAATGAATTTATCTTTAAAATGTACAAAATTTTCTCCCGGGGGGCATGCCCCCGGACCCCCCTAGTGTTACAATTTTACCACCTCCGCCTCATTTTGAGCCAGGAAAAACCCTGTCTCTGTATGTGTTCATCTTTTCCTGCAGTCGTGCTGTGCTGATCTTTCTCTCTCTCTCAGTGGTCCACTCCTCCTGCTTGTAACTGTTTCCATCTGGGAGCTCAGCCACATTAATGAAAGTGTCCTAAATGGCAAAGTCAACCCCTGCACCCCATTATTTGCTCATTTAGTTCTCACAGGAGACTCTTTACTATTGCTCAGCCTCATACACATGTTATGAATTAAATAAAAAACCCTAAACAACTTTGACAAATCATTATAAGAGAATATTGTGTATAACAATAACAATAATAATAATAATATAGTAAAAGAGTTAGTTATGCATTAAGTAATATTTAAATATGTTCTAATTAGATTTAGGAATTATATTGACATATCATAATTACAATAATAACAACAACAACAACATTATTATGATTATTAATTTACTATTATTATTTGTAAATATAATGCTTATATTTATTTTCAATTATACTGATAACAAGAAACTAACTAACCATTTTATTTCAACAATATTACAAATAATAATAATAATAATAATAATGATTTAATAAAAGTTATACATTTCCATAGTAATATATTCATTATATATATATATATATATATATATATATATATATATATATATATATATATATATATATATATATATATATATATATATATATATATATATATATATATATATATATATTATTTAAGTATTTTATTTGCATATAATAATATTATTCATTTAAACTATACATTACATATTTTCTTTTATTTTTCCCCATATATTCTTTCATGTGATATATTGGATAATATTTTTTTGAGGAGATGTGTATTATTTTTTTAAAGCAATTAGACTCACTTGGTGAACAAAACTAGTGAAAAAAATCCATATTTACACTATGCCATATCTACAGACTTCGACCATTAAGTAACCATATAAAAAAAACACCCTGGCAACCGCATAGCAACACCCTAGCATTGTGATGGTGAGTTGGGGCGACACCACTAAAAATCTATTTTTTTTTTCCTTTTCACACACTAGAATTCCAACTTCATTAAATAAAAGAAACAAGAGGCATCTCATTTCCATTCATACTTAGTTTCCCACTCTTTCTTCCCCACTTCTCCCGGTCTGTCTCTCCTCTTCCAATCTGCTCCCTCTCTCTTCCCCTTCTGTGAGACCTCAGGCTGCAGACGCTAATCTAAAACATGCAATTACTGGACTGCATTCATTTCACCCTCCGTGTCTGCGGCCCAAGACACAAACATCATTACTTCATTAAAGCGCAGCCTAAAACAGCCCAGCGCTCAAAGGAAGTAATAACAACCAATAAGAAACGTCTCATGAAGAAAGAGGGAAATAAAAAGGAAGTTGGGAGGGAGATGAATATATATATAAACCCAAAGAGCTGAGAGAGCAGAATGATACATTAACTTTAATAAGATCTGAAATTAAATCAGCGATACACAAAGCATTAAATCCTCTCAGGGAAATCTTGCTTTAATTCCCACCACATAAAAACAGGAGATGAATATACACATACATATTAATTTAGTCCTCTGGTGCAGGGATCTGTGAAAACACAGTCACAGCTGAAATTGCTCTTTCGTGGGAAAGCATCCGCTTTTGCTTGCTAACTTGGAGATGATGAACAAGCAAAGATCATTTTAAACAAGAACCAGACAGGTTCACGAGTCTTGAATGAAAATGCATGAGAGGATTTATTTTTATTTTTTAAGGAATATCATATGAGGGTTTGAGAGAGACAGTGTCTTTGGTATGTGCAACTAAACTCCAAAAGTGTTTGGACTAAAAATAATGCTACTATCTTTAGAGGCCATCCTACTGTCTCCAAAGGGTCATGACTTTTATGGCCCACATGCAGAAAAACACGCCAAGACATGCGTACACACATGCAATGAAACAAATCATATGCTCATACTCATACAAAAGGGTCACTAGTGATGTGTACAACACAAAGAAACAAATCGAAGTAGCACAACATCTGTACTCGAACAACTCAATCCGCACATGCCCCCTGACACAATAAACATGATAAAGAACAGACCACCCTGATAGATACTATGCAGAAATCCAACACATGGCCCTTACAAGAAAATGTGCTGGAACTACTGACGGTTTCAGATGCTACATTTTTAGTTGTGAAGACAACCAAAACATTCAAAGCCAGAGTAAATCACCCAAAGTTTTTGAGTGGTCAGGATAACACTTTGGGAGGTAATGTCCTTGCCAAAACACCATTATCATCTTAAACTCTGCTCTGTTTCCTTATACTTAATGTGGAAAGGCACGCCAAACAAAATAGCCATTTTATCATTATTGAAATGCTCACACGCATCAGAGTAATGGCATTTCAAAAATGAACTTGCACAAACAGTTAACACAGACAAGGTTCTCTCACAATAAACTGTATTATATTTACGTCGAAATAGAAAATTATCTGTGAAATTAAAGCAATCATGCCTATAAAAATCCGATTGGATGTCACATTTGGATTCAATATTATTTTTGGTTACACAGACACTCTACTAACTACAAGTAACTTTGCATACATGACAACTAACTGGCGTACGAGTAGACTGTAGTAGACTGTTAGGTTTAAAGTTCAGGTTAGTTGACATGTAGTTGCAAAGTTACTTATAGTCAGTAGAATGTCTAAAGTGGACTGTTGAAATAAAGTGTTACATTATTAGTGTTAGTGTTAATTTTATTCTTCTAAAACACTTTCTGCAGAGAAAAAGCCTCTGCAATCCAGATTCAATATTTGAACACAGTGCGAAGCGCAGCTGGGCTGGGTTAACGTGTCCCAGACTTCAAGAGACCGCTTGAGATGTGGAAAGGAGAGCGAAAACAAAATGTGGGTTCTGTTAGTATTCAAAGGAGACCTCAAACTCTGCTTGTCCATGCAAAGTGAATGGTTTACTTGGCTAAACATTTGGCATTGGCTCAACATTTTATTCAAGCTTCCCCCCACCACAAACTACTTCTCCCTGTTTTTCTGCGCTTTCCTCGTTTCTTCCCCTCCACAATACCTCTCTCTCTCTTCTCTCTCTCTTTCTCTCTCTCTCTCTCTCTGACGAGCTGGATGGCGCTTGCATGGCTGACACCGCCGTCGTTATAATGTGTGTATGAATGGTGAATTGATTGTAAGCGCTTTGTCCATTTTTCTTTCTCTTTTCTCTTCTCTCTCTCTCTCTCTTCTCTCTTCTCTCTCTCTCTTCTCTCTCTCTTCTCCTCTCTCTCTCTCTCTCTCTCTCTCTCTCTCTCTCCTCTCTTCTTCCCTCTCTCTCTCTCCTCTCCTCTCTCTCTCCTCTCTCTCTTCCTCTCTCTCTCTCTCTCTCTCTCTCTCTCTCTCTCCTCTCTCTCTCTCTCTCTCTCTCTCCTCTCTCTCTCTCTGCCACTCTGGATGAGGGTTTCTGTTACCGCTGGCTCCGTGGATAAGGTTCAGAGGTTAATCATGGCTGTCGAGAGGCCCCTATATATAAAAATAACCCTTTTTTACTCTCTCTCCTAGAGACATATTCGAACGCAAACCACATCAAACACATAACATACCAAACACGCCTCTATGCCACATCGAGACCCTCCAAAACAATGCAACGCGTGGTGTAGAAAAGAAGTGCACGCTACTTGCTGACCTCCTGTACTTGTCCTCTCCCCACACAGTCAAAAAGGCAGACAATAAACTCTCAGCATACTTACACGCGCGCTTTGGGAAGCGTTCAGGCCAACAGAGATGGAGTGCAGTTGTTCGTGCGAACCACAAGCCTAATATAGACTATAACATGAATAGCATGTGCTAGGTTACACTGTCTCCAGACAGCAATGTCACCGCAGACTTGTGCCTTTTATACTGGATTCATGAATAATGTATTATTAATTCATTCAATGTATATACATTTATGCTGTAAAATTATGAGTATTAATAAATTTTCTAAATATGAAATATTTTAACTATGCATTAAATTGTATTATTATATTATACTAGGCTATATTACAGTATATGCCTATTATTACTATATTATATACATTATATTATATATAGAAAATATAAAGTGTAAATTCTGTGAGATTAGTATGTGATTACAACCATCCAATTGGCTGCTAAAGTGTGATGTCTAAACACTATCAATAGTGCAGTTATTTCACATTCACTCTGTATGTGTGTGTGTGTGTGTGTGTGTGTGTGTGTGTGTGTGTGTGTGTGTGTGTGTGTGTGTGTGTGTGTGTGTGTGTGTGTGTGTGTGTGTGTGTGTGTGTGTGTGTGTGTGTGTGTGTGTGTGGCGTGTACGTGGTGTGTACGTGTGTGTGTGCGTGTGCGTGTGTGTGTAAACACTAGGAATAAATCAGCTGAGAGTGAATGCAATTGTGCGATTCTGGATCACAACCAGGCCTTTGAAAGTCCAAAAGCACAGTCCAAAAGCACAGACAGAAGTGACTTAACATGAATGTTTGTCCTCCATTAGTTTCTAGGGGCGACGAGACAGCAATGGTTTATGGGATGGGAATTTTTCACTTTTCACAGTATGCACAGCAACCATGGGAATAGGCACTTTGTTCAAATGCACATTATGAATAATGTAATATGACATTATGGTCATTCATACAAACATTATAGTGTTGCTTATTCTTGTTGTTGTGAAGTATAAAACTTCTAATCACAAAACAAATGGCCAATTAGACGAGTCAAACTCCCACATACTCACGAAGATATTTGCAATAACAAGTCATGATGCCCACAATTCTTCAGTTGCGGCACAACTCTGTTACCTAAGCGTTTATGACGATTTATATGGCAGCACCAGACACTACAGGGCACCGTCCCGTCTCCAAACACATCAGAGAGCCACTGAGGGTCACACAGACTGATAACTCTATCCGACTGAAGACACACACACACACCACACACACACACAACCACACACACACAACACACACCACACTGAGGACAGCTGTCATGGTTCTCAGTGTATACTTCCTGCTCAGAGTTAGTTAGTGTGGGATTATCGGAAGGCATACTCCCGCATCCATGGCTTAAAACTAAACCTCTCTCACCTCTCAATGCTTCCCTGCCCTCATCTTTTGCCTCACTGACTCTATTTTTTTCGCTCTCACACACTTTTCCATGTTTTGCGCATTCTTTCTCTCTCTCATGCACAAATGCTCCACCCTCCTCCTCATCATACGGTACATAAGTCATAAATAAACCACTGGATGGACATCCTACATGACAGACGTTCTTTATTCCTGGCATCTCTCCTCAGATCTTTCTATCCCATACTGACATAACACTTCCCCGCAGAAGTCAATCATCCCTGCTTGGACAAAAGCATGCATGCACTCATAAATAACCCCTCCTTCATGAGCTCTCTTAAACCAATGAATGTCCAGCCTTGAGTTTCTACTCCTAAAATACCACCAACAAAGACACCTATCATAAATAAACAATACTGATTATTTTTAACCAGGGGTTTCATGCTAAAGGGGGGAAGAAAAGAATCCCAACGCAACAGCTTTGCTCCTAGTGATGAGATCTTTGTAGTGAAGTTTTTGATTTGGACAACATTTGTAACACAGCTGAAGTCCAGTGACATCCATTATACAGCTCTGGAAATCAAATTTCAAGTTTATTTTTCATAGGCTATATATCAAACTAAATGCATCCAGTATGAAAAAAAGGGCAAATGGCAATTAAAAAAGAGCACATTTTCAATGCATAAATAATACATTAAAGAATTAAATTTAAATGTAGGCTATTAATGCTGTTACGCGTTTTTTCCCCAGTATTATAAATGACTAATGATTACAAAAAAAATTAATACATGAATAATACAGTAAATTTAAAAATAATACAGTATGAGTATTAAATAATATATTTTTCAGTATTATCTTAAATAATTGTATTTTATTTTTCCATATTGTAACATTATTTTGTAATATTAATTACATTATAGTAATAGGCTACTAATAATATTGTTGTTGTTGTTGTTGTTGCTATTATAGGCAATGATGAAGTAATGAACTTCTGGTTTACTTACAAAACCATCTGTCTTTGATGCTTCTAGTAAAGATATGAGTCTCTCTGGGTTCTTGAGTAGCAGTTTATACTCAAACACCGCTGATTTGTTCCTTTGGTCCCGTTGACAGGACTTGAACTCAGATGTGTCCCGGTCCATAGTCACAGTGTGGTAAAACACCCCGACCGCTATCCCCAAAAGCAGAACGGGACCCGTGCAGCACCTCCGGCGGAGCGTCCAAATCCCACGGAAAAGCATTCCCACTTCTGCACAAACGTTCCTGGATAGAGTCAAGAGACATACCATTGGGAATGTGCGTTTGGTCCCCACATCATCCCTAAGGATCACGGTGCGCTGTCAAACGACAAGCGCTCAAACGCGCAGTTCAGGAATCCGAAGCGCACATATCTGAAGACGCTTCATGACATGATCATGGAAAATCTTGAACTAATTCGACGCGCGTCAGAGCTGGTGGTAAAGTCTCGTTTCAACGGTCCGGGTGCCAAAGCATGAAAAGTTTCTCTGAAGTCTTCTCTTTTTTTCTTCTCAAAGCTGCGTAGCCCCACGGTTGATTAAAAACACTCCCGAGCAGCGGAACCTCATGACTGAGAGTAATGATACGCCTCCTTCACGCTGAGCGCGCGCCTGCCTTCCTTTACCAAACCGCTATAAACTTATGAATTCAATTCGACTAAGTGTCTCAAACACATTGAACTTAAAGGCCGGTCCGTTCCTGGACGTGTGTTAGCGGTCATTTTACAGTATTTTTTTAATTGTTGGTCAGTGTAGACGAGCGTCTTACTGACATCAATGACCGTTGCGTCGCTTCTCACTATTTTTAGGTCTCGCGCGCATACGGTTTTTAAAAAACAGTTAAATCACCCTATTTAAAAGCGTCTCGTCACCTTTACTAGCTGTTGAAATGGAAACAAACAACGGTAGTAGGGCTACTGTTTAAGTTAAATCCAGCAAAAAAGTGTTTGGTTTTTTCCTTTTGATTTGTTAAGTGCTCACCTGGTTTGCGTTTACCCATTTATTCCCAACATTTTCCCAGATAAGTGTGCACATGCCATTTACTCTTTGAATATCCCAAACGAAACAAAATACATTGCTTTTCTGATACATATATATTACACACATCCCAGTTGTGTGCAAATAGGAATGTTTAGCACTCCAATTTACCATTTACTAAAGACCATGATTACATGTATTGTGGTCATGATTTATGAGACTGCAATTTTTTATTAATTAAAAAAGGACCCTTAAATATTATACTTTACTTTAAAGTATTTATTTTAAAGTAAATATTATATTTACACTTGCCATGCAAAATGTTCACATGAGTCTGAACTTTAATGTTCACAATAACAAAGTAAATGTTGGCCTAACTAAAACCAGAGGGCACTGATTGGTTGATAGGAGTGTTTTTCCAGGACTGAAATGTCATTGATCCAGAAACATCTACTTTGGAAAAGAAACTGTAAAATGTATTCGATCGACGACAATGCACTTCAAGACAGTGTGTACCAAAAGTTCTTGATCATTTTATTGTTCCTCCCCCCCACCTCTCAAAATGTATCACCACATCAGTGCAGTACAGGCTAGAAACACAGACACACAAACATACACACAGGTCACAGTTGTTCATTTGTTCTATTATATACCTTAAGAGCTCCTCGCAAAAATAAAAAAAAGTCATGTCCTTTAAGCGGAGCACAATACATCATCTATCCATTACACACAAATAATCCAGCAAAACAATATTTTCACTGGTCAAGCAATGGGGCGTCACTGTTGCCGTTGTAATCTGTTCATATCAGGATTCTTTAAGATTTTTTTTATAGAGCTGAATGTGTAGTTCATCAAACAGTTCAGCACTACAATTCCCAGTCTGCATCATGTCAATCCATACTATGCCGATATGGATTAGCAGGAGCTGCCAGATGCGAAGGATCATCACGCATGGCAAGCCGAGGAATGTCTTGAATGATAAAATAAATGGGCCTTCCAATATCATCTTGCCCATCCGCCTCCATAAAGATTAATGGAGATGAAGAGAAAAACATAAAAATAGGAAAAGTTGAGGGCAGTGTGTGCTTAGATTCACCAGCTAAAAACACCCAACTTTGTTGTGATTTACACAAACACACACACTCACACACACACAACATCTTTCAGGCAAAGATCTCTCTCTCACACATCTACACACCCCGATCACATGGTGATGTAACATGTACACTCGCAGTCGAGGGGGACAGTCATTTCAGAGAGGTTGGCCCAGGTGATTTGGCATTTATTTGTGCCGGCTTCCCCTCCTCTTCATGGCTGCTGTACACTGTGGGCAATACCACTTCCCTTTGGGTGCCTCGGTCAAACCCACACAGCCGTAGTGGAACCACTCGATCGGACACTGCGGGAAGAGACAGGGTCAAATAACCAATTTGTTTCTATTGTGCATCATTCAAAACATGATATATGATTTTTTTTTAAATGATAAAAATAATAATGATAAAAAATACATATATATATAAATATATATACACTTTATTCTATCATCATGATACAACTCTGATATCAATAAGAGTGTATCGCTGGTCCCTGAAACAATAATACTGATTATTGTTTGCTGTCATCTCTACAAAATCGTGGCTGCCCAAGAGTCACAATAGCTGTCAGAGCACAGATAGAGTGTGTTGTTTGAAGAGGAAATGTGTCTGTATGTCTCTGGAGATGAAGGGTTGACTTACATCTTGGTTATCACAGCCGACCATCTCTCCGTATGACACCTGCACAAAGACAGAGAGAGAATGAGACAGAGCATTAGGGACAAGCGCGCACACGCACACACACCTGCAGCCGAGTGTCACCAATGCGTGCACCTGCGAACAAAGAATGTGCAAGTTTGGTCTTTGATGTCTATTCAGAGACACGCACACACACATTTCTATTTTTGATATACTCTGACAAAAGCAATATTACGGAGGCCATAAAACAAATGCATTCAAGGGGAGACAATTCTTTTGCACTCATTCATAACCTAAAAACACACACACACACACACACACACACAATCCTTCTGAAAACCGTTATTGGAGTCACACACCTCACCTCCCAGACAAGATCTTTGACTTTCCTGTATGATCTCGCTCTAGTGGCAATGATTAAAATTAGCTCAAAAGAGATATGTTTTTCCTTGTTCTGGTCATATTTGTACATTGCTTAATGCTTGTTTTATAGACCATTTAGGAACAGATGTAAAAAATATTGAAACCTATAAACTATTTATCTCACAATTATGAGGGAAAAAAAGGTCAGCAATGTGGGATATAAACTTGAATTTCTGATTTTTCTTCTCAGAACTGTGAGAAGAATTTAGTCACCAGGAAGGCTCCGCCCACAAAAAATACCATTGCTGTGCTCAAAAACCCAAACGGTCTATTGTGTAAAATTATATGCTACAATTTTGGACTGGTCTCTCTTTAACTACAAAACTGAAAAAACAAAATATACAAAATATGATCCTGGGTGCAATGGGATTTTTTTTTTTCACTGTAATAATTTTTTTCCAATTAAAAATATACATTTTTTTTTATTTTTAGGTTTTATCCACAGGGATTAAAGTGAAAAAAATTCTTCTGACTGAAATTTTTTTCAGGCCAAGTCATATTCCTGTAACTTTATTTAAATAGTCGAGACCATAGCGTTTTAAGGGGAGATGTTTTAAACCGATTTAATATTGCCAGTTTGCGTATTTTAAAAGCTATTTTAATCTATGAAAAACAATTACTTATCTTGACAAATAATCAACCATCTACATAACTTTTCAGTGCATGTTTTTATTAATATTATAGGACCAAACAATGTTAAACTATATTAATCTATAGTTTGTTCCATGGCAAATCGTTTTGGCTGAGGGCAAAGTGAAGTTTCATAACTTTATATTTTTAGGCCATTTAACTTTGTAGCCTATTAGAGAACTGACTTATGTTTGACTGAATTGTTTGCTTTATTTCTCATTGTATAGCTTATTATAGCCTACCTATTAGGCTACTTATACTTTTGAACGGGATATTATTGATCATTAAAACTGACATTTAACAAAAAGAGACAGGGTTGTGTAATTTTATATATTCTAAAATATATCAAATATTCTTTATATTTACTATGCATTCTCGCATATGTGTACAAACATGCATAATACAATAAAACGATACAACCCTGTCTGTTTGTTAAATGTCAGTTTTAATGATCAATAATGTTTCATATTTTTTAAATGAAAACAAAAAGAAGCAGGGTTATGTATTATATTTCGTGTTGTTATAAATATATGCAGTGAAGATAATCAATGTTTCCTGAACCACATTTGTGTGGCCATTAATATGTTTATGATAATATGTTTATTTATAAATGAAAAGAGGCAGAGTGGTGTTTTATTACATATTTCGTTTTGTGGTTGGCTAAAATATACATAAAGAGATAACAAGGCGAGTGACGCGATCAAGAACGCACTAGTGCATTAGCAGAATAACCGGACTCGCGTCCTCTCGCCCTCGGAAGTTCGTTCTCCTGAGTCGAACTTGGCAAGTCCGAACTACCAAGAAAGCAAGTCTGAAGTTTGCGTATTGGTATTGAGAAACGGCCAATATTGACCCGCGTTCTGTTTTCTATCATGCGCGTGCACGTTTGCGATGATGTAATATGCACGCAAACGCACCAACTAGAAACCAGTTCTAGTTGAAAAACATGAGCAGTTTTTCCGTGAGCAGGAATGTAAAACCCGGAGTGGACCATGAGCGAAGTGATTACAGAATGCTTAGAGTGGAGAGAGGAACGTGCTTTCGCTCCACTCCAGGCTTTATCACATCCCCCTCAGCAGAGTTATTACACCTCGTCTTTCCTTCATTTAAGACTTATTCAAACTAAAACTAAGACATGTATCACAGTATTTGAGAAATCAAAGCCGTTTTACGGCCTTAAAATTATGAAAAGTTAATTTAAGACATAAGGACAGACGGGAACCCTGCAATTGACGGAAATCCGTCATAGACTCGCTGCAATTAACGGAAATCCGTCGTAGCGACGGAGAACTTTAATCCCTGTATCCATTAATTAGAAACAGTGACGATGGAATAGGAGACAGAGAATTAGAAATCGTCACTCGTCTCGACACACAACAGCTTTAATGTGTGGATCTTTACTGGCATACCAAAGCTTTGAAATTACGAGCCAATCACTGCAATGGTAGATCAATCGGTAACACTTTATTTGAAGGGGTGTGCATAAGACTGACATGACACTGTCATAAACATGACATAACACCTGTCATAAACATGAAGGAGTCTTTATGAATGTTTATGACTGTTGTCATTAAGTGTCATTCGGTAAATTATGACACTTTCAATGCAAAGTTGACATTGTTTAAAATGTCTTTATGACAACTTGACATTACCCAAGACAAAAATGTCTTGATTATGACAACTTGACATTACCCAAGACAAAAATGTCTTGATTATGACAACTTAAAATTAACAAAGACGGAAATGTCTTTGTTATGACAACTTGACATTAACCGAGAAATCATAACCTGTCAACCTGTCACAACTTTGGCCGTCATGACACCATTATAACTGTGTCATGAATATTTTACTTGTCCTCAAGTAAAGTGGAACACATTGTACTAGTTATAAAGATGTCATTAAGGGTTATTACACTGCAAAATGCTTGAAGTTTGATAATTAGACCTGTTATGACATATTTGTGACAGGTTGACAGGTTATGATTTCTTGGTTAATATTAAGTTGTCATAACAAAGACATTTCCGTCTTTGTTAATGTCAAGTTGTCATAATCAAGACATTTTTGTCTTGGGTAATGTCAAGTTGTCATAACAAAGACATTTTTTGTCTTTGTTAATGTCAAGTTGTCATAACAAAGACATTTTAAACAATGTCAACTTTGCATTAAAAGTGTCATAATTTACCGAATGACACTTAATGACAACAGTCATAAACATTCATAAAGACTCCTTCATGTTCATGACAGGTGTTATGTCATGTTTATGACAGTGTCATGTCAGTCTTATGCACACCCCTTCAAATAAAGTGTTACCGATCAATCCAATATCAGAATCACTAGAGATAGTAGTGACACTAGAATCAGTACGCTGCATGAGAGAGATGTGACGTGAACACACCTGGTTGCAGATGCAGTATCTGGGTTCGTTGGGGTCGTAGGTCCAGTCCACCTGACTGCTGGTGTCAGTTTCTGTGACTGTGGCCTGCACCAGCTCATGAGCTAATGCTGACGACGACGAGCAGGATGACAGTGAAGAGGAAGAGGAGGATGAAGATGACTGGTGGTTGGAAGACTTAGTGTTGCCTCTGAAGAAAAAAAAAAAAAAGACAAACAGCAAGAAAGCGGTTAAACAAAATCCAAATGTATATGAATTTGGAAGGGACTTTGTGCTTATAGCGGAGGTACAATGTACAAAAGCAACAAACATATCCCTGGTGGGTTCATTCAGGAACCATTTAGGTGAGTATGGAAACAAGTGTGATGCTTACTTGGTCTTGCGCCCTGTGCGGGAGTCTGAGCTGTTGCTGGACGTGAGGGGCTGTGTGAGTGTGTTAGCCAGCGCAGAAGAAGAGTAAGCGCTGGAGTCTCGGCTCAGAGCAAACTCCCGTCCCAAGAAATCGTTGTTCTTGACAGCTTCATAGCTGGCCTTGAGACTGGACGTTCTCCTGCCCTCTTTCATCTGAAAAACACACACATGAAAGAGAATGAAGAAACCACCCAAGTTCCTTAAAGACACAAATGTGCTGATGATTTAGTAGTTATGGAAGCTTTTTTTAATCTCACAATTCAGTGTTTTTTTTTCTCACTAATTGGACCTTTTTTTCTCTCAGAATTGAGAGAATTTTATAACTGAGTTATAAAATCAGAATTGTGAATTTATTTTTAAAAATGCGAGTTTATATTACACAATTTCAACTTTATAACTCAAAATGTATGGGTTTATATCTTACAATTCTCAGAAAAAAGTCTGAAATGCAATATATAAAGTCACAATTGCAAGAAAAAAAGTGAGAAATTTCCCTTTTTTCCCCTCAGAATTGTGACTTGATTTATCCACAAAAAAGGGTCCCACTTAATAATAAGTGGCTTTAAGTATAATGTACTTACATTGAAAAATATGTACAATGTTCTTATTGTGTTCATGTTGTATAGTAAAACACCTTTGCGGCTATTGAGGTGTGATACGAGTAAGGTTAGGGTCAGGTGTGGTGGTATGGGTAAGTTTAAGGTTGGGTTAAGGTTTAAGGGGAGGGTCAACCGTGTAATTACATACATTAATTACAGCTGTAATTACATTAAGGTATTTTAAAAATATAAGTACAATGTAAAATGTACACAATAAGTCCATTGTATCAAAGTACATAGTACTTAAAGCCACTTAATATAAAGTGGGACCTAAACGGTAACTGATGTAGTATCACTGGACTTAAATAAGAAACGAAAGGCTTAATGAAAAACCCAAAATTACAGGACAGGGTGTGGCGACGTGATTTCCCTCAAAGAACAATATCAAAGTGCCTCTGAGTAGTGAACGCTGCAATTAACAAGGGCTGAGTGCCAGGATAACAATCTTACACAAAAATAACAGAAAGGGGAAGAAAAGTATGAGAAAGACCCCTAAGAGGCCAACAATAGTTGAAAAAGGAAGTGAAGGGAGGAGGACAGGGGCAAATAGCTCGAGAATTAGATGGAGGATTGTGTTTTTACCTGTGCGGTGGCTTGCACTGCCTGTGCTGCTGCCATGGTAATAGCCCCCGCCCCTGCAGCCGGCCCGGCAGGAAGTGGGCTCAGGTTGTATGAGGAAAGAGATTGGGAGGAGTTTACATTATACATGCTGTTAGAGGTGGACGTGCTGTTCACTCTGCAGCCTGAAACACACAAAATCACATTCAGTTTATAACCAGAAACACTTGTGAGGAACAGTACAACATGAGTGATAAGCTATCTCATTACATCATAAAAGATATTTCTTCTGAACCATTCAATATCACAAATATATGTGCCCGTAGGGTGGCATGATTATGACAAATCATAATTGTTGTTTATTTCCCTTGACAGTGTCATTAGGATTAGGGCTGCAGTTATACTGAAGCTTTGCAATCATTGTGTTGGAAATATAACATCACAATTAGGGCTACACGATTGGGGAAAATGTCATATTGCGATTATCGATGTCAATAATGCAATTGCGATATAATAAAAACATGGTTTCATGAGTCAACTTGCTTAGTTCTCATGGAAAATGCACACACAGATTAGTGATAATGCTGAAATGTGTATTTCTCAACTCGGTGTTTTCAAATTAAAATAATATTTTTTACAAAATTAAATAATGACATCTTTGCATTACTGTATTGTCTCAATAGTACAATAGTATAAAATAAACAGAACAATAAATAAGAACATTTGTATGCTGATGAAAATAAGATATTTTGAACATTCTGTCCAGACAAACAGGGACATTTAAGCAGGATGTAACATATGCTTTGAATAAACTCAGTCTGTGGATCATTTGTGGTGTAAGTGTATTGTGATTGTCAAAACATTTATTAACTAAACAGAATTTTGTTAAGTTTAGTGACAATATGTTACAACGTTTACATGGTACAATGACTGGTAGGCTACTGTTTTTATTATCGCTTGATCTTGTGATTTGATATCGATTCAGTTGAATAGTCAAGTCAATAAATATTAGGATAAATAGAATACTCAATAAATATTAGGTACAGTAGATACATGTTAATTTTTCTCAATAAAAGAGCCCTGTCAGCTGCATTATTATTAAAGGTTAAAACAACACTCAAATTAAATATAAATTGGTTTTTACTAGGCTATAATAACAACAACATTACAATATTTTAATGATAGAAGTAAAGTATAATAATATTTAATATAGTGCACATATTTAGCAAAATACTCCTCTCTATATATTAATTTATCAAGTCAACTAATTTGCCATCAAATGGCTTTCCTGAGGTAAATGTAACGTTGTGGAATAGCCTATTGTTCTCCAGCTGTTTTATTGACCTCTTTCGGCGGTTTACATCGTTATTATGTATGAGGCATACGTTTCGGTAAGTTGTACTGTATCTTTCAACAAACCTATTGTTCATTGTTGTTTATTTACTATTAACTAGTAAAGAGTAAGAGATGTTCGGTTCACGACCACAATCTGTCACTTCACATTTACAAGCGCCAAAACGCTATTGAATTTCATAATAAAATTGACAGAATCTGAGAGCTGATGATTTGTTTCATATCAAAAGTAACTTGCTCTGTCTAGTCTGTCTGTGTGTGATTTTTCTCTGTGTGAGAAAATGGATGTGTGGCGTGAGAAAAGTGTCAATTGCGTCAGTCTCACACTGAATGAGTGAGAGTTGGCAGCCTTGCTCTCTCTGCTCAGTATCGGTTATCTTATATTCAAAATATCGCCATATAACAGAGGGAGATTTTTTCTGGCCACCAGTTCAGTGTCCGTCTGCTCGGCATCATCTTCACCTGTTCTCCACGCTGCCGGAGAACAGGTGAAGTTCTTTTTATTAGCGGTGTAGAAAATGGGCAAACAGCTCTCAGAGAGAATGGGTTGTCATGTCCGCACACATGCATTTATTTATTTCATGAAATCGCAGCATTTTGCATCATATAATCGCATAGGCTTGACATTTATTGCACTTTTTATTTAGCCATTATGTTCCCTACACAATGTCAAAACAATTACATGGGGGGGGGGGGCACACACAAAAAAAACTATGAACCGTTTTTTTAACTAGACATTTTTAGATTGTTTTAGTTCTTACAGAAATAATTTTTAATTGGCATTTGGAAACAATGGCTTTTCAGCTTTAATTATGGTTCCTCTAACAGGAAAAATAATTAATTAAATAAATCACCCTTTTAAGTAATTAAAAAACCAAACACTCTAACATTCATAGGTTTGGGGTCATTAGGAGGTTTTTTATAAATAGCAAAGATGCATTTAGTTGATCAAAAGTGACAGTAAGTACATATAATGTCACAAAAGATTTCTTTTTTAAATAAATGCTTTTAAACTTATTCATCAAAGAACGCTTTTTTTTTTCAGTTTCAACAACAACAAAAAACTTTATAGGAATTGTAGCTTTTCACCATTAATAATAAAAATGTATCTTGAGTACCAAATCAACATATTATAATGATTTTTGAAGGATCATGTGACACTGAAGACTGGAGTAATGATGCTGAAAATTCAGCTTTGCCATCACAGGAATCAATTACATGGTGAAAAAAAATTAAAAATATATAAATTGTCATAATATTACTGTTTGTTCTGTATTTTTAATAAATGCAGTCTAGGTAAGCATTTTAAAACACATGAGCAGTCTTGCAGATGTTGAAATATTATACTGAATATCAGCTGAAAACGTTTTCTCTTCTCTAAAGAATGTCAGTGTATGTTTATGCCTGACATGTTTTTATAGGGCGACTCAAGAGTGAGAATTTGTTTTACCTGGTGTGTTTTCTTTAGAAGCGTCTGACGTGAGTGTGGAGAGCAGGGCCTCTGACTTAAACTTCTTCTCTGGTACGTGTTCAGTAGTGTGATGGGCTGGCGCACTGTACTTCCTCTCTGTCAAAAAACACACAAAGCAGGTCAGAAGACTGGAACAGAAAAATGGGAATCGGACAGTCTCTTAAAACGGGCTTACTCTCCACAGTGGCGTGTGAATGTACATGGTGGTTATTGACAGGTTGGGAGGGACTGTCCATCTCCAGCGACCCTAGAACAGGTAAAACTGACTTTACAAACAATTTCAAATCAGCACGAAACCACAACATGGTCAATTTACTAAAGTGTGTCCAGACATTTTCTGACTAGCTTTATTTTTCCTATCAGGTACCTTTACAAAAACTTAGTAAGTAGAAATTTAATTTCTACCAATTATTATATTTTTTTAATTAAAACTACAATGAAGATGATTGACAGGTGCCACTCACGTCTCTCCAGGATCTCTGTGATACCAGCATTATCCGCCTCCAACTCCATTTTGAACTTCGCCAACTCCTGATCCAACTTCCGCAAGTGTCTATCAACCTACATAGAGACCCCAACATCAAAAAAACTTGCATGTTTCCCATAAACCCTCTCCAGGGTAAATCTAAACAGATTTGAATTAAAGCACATGAAAAGGCATCAGTGTTGATCAATGAAACAGCAGGAGTAAACGGCAGACCTGTGAGTCACTGCACATTCACTATCAATGATGTGCCGCCACCTACTGGAAACATGAAGTATTGACACAAAGTACCAGCACATCTCATTCAATAATGGTACTCACCAGATCATAAATTTGATTGGCTAATTGGACCTTTTCATCTGCATCTTCCAAAGCCTTATAGTAGTCCTGATAAAGAGAAAGAGATTGTTTTTCAAAACTGTGCATATGATCCCCACTGGGAACGTATCCATATCCTCTATCAAAAAATGTTGTTTTTTATTTTGGCATGGGATTGTGCGTATTGTGCATAATTTTATTCCCTCCTGCAGACTTTGTACTTACACCTAAAGTGTGTGCACATATTAGTACTAAATGGAGTTCTTTTTCACTGCTTATTGCGCTTAAACAGTCAAATACAGACAAAATAATGTCAAAAAGTAAACAGTCAGTTATGTTTTAAGTGATTGTAAACAGTTGAGAAAGAAAACGCACGTGTAACAGTATAATAGATCCATGCTTCAGGTCTTAAAGTGACAGAAGCCTAATATACCTGCTGCCAAATTATGAGATAGGTCTAATATTAAAAAATATCTATATGTGCCTAGTGAAAATGCTGAGTAGCTAGGAAACCACTAGCCACTAGGGGTGGGACAAAATATCGATAGGGCGATATATCGCTATCCTTCTCTGTGCAATTCGAGAATTTACATGTTGTATACATATTTGGCACTCTTCACCGAAAATATATAATTGATATAATTGTTTATCTTGGTGCGAGTGTAAATAATTGTATTTTGTGACCAATTCAGTGAGAAAGAAATACTTTTGTCTGATCTTATCTTGATATCTCTGTTATGTTAAAACAAATGCTAATTTAGTGTCTTTTTACTTTCATTTTATCTCTCTTGTTGAAAATACTGAAGTTTTTCAGATTTGGATTCCCTACTAAGACAAAAAGAGCTGTCAGTATCAATATTATTCTGAATACAATTATTATTACTTTGAACAACTGAGGTGCATAGCATCTGTTCTTTACCTTTTTAATGATTTCCATCTGTTCTTCCCTCCATTCAGGCTTGTTCTTCTTGGCATTAATAAAGAACTCATTAACCCGCTGCTCTAGCTGATCCATCGCATCTGAACAAAGGAACAGAGGCAGGAGTAAGTCAAGAGCCCAACACTCACTTCACAATCACACTGATCGGCTACTGTGGAAGTCTATGGTCAGATCACTAAAATAAATCTTTTGATGGAGAAGGTGGTGGTCAACGATTTGGGTAAGATCATTAAAAGGTTGTAGGTTCAACCCCCACAAAGGGTGATCCATGAACCATCACATTTGAAGGAACACATTTTTTGTTTTGTTGTTCAGAGATCACAATTATCCCATGATTCTGAATAGACAACTAAAAAAGTAAGTAAAAAAGTAATTTCTTAGAGTTTCTGACAAAATGTTAATTTCTGCAATTTTTTATAAATTAGTTTGAATAAATAAAATGACTCACTCGTAAAGAGTCATCATTAATCATTACTGGATGAATCGCGTTTTTGAACAAAACTCTTGAATGAATAACAACAAATTTTTAACAATCACTTATTGCCACCTACTGGTCTATCGATATAAATAACACAATCTTTATTTGAGGCGTCAAGCTACTTTTAAATTGAGATTTACTCTATTTTGGCCACTACTGTAGACACCAGAGTTTATATTCAAATAATAAAAAAAATGATTTTTTTTTTTACAGTTGATAATTAGGTTTACTTTACTTTATATAAGTTAAAATTAAAAGTTTTTCTTTTGATTTTGGTGTGAAAAACGATCAGAACATATTTCTCTAACTGTGTGGGTGTGATAGTTCTACTGTAAACATGGCTAAAAAGTAGTTAAAATTACTAAATAAAATGAGTTACTAGGTATGTCAAATACTGATGGATTATGCTCCATGCAAAACCTATAATGGTCAACAAATACATGCATGTACTATAACCCTTACACATAATCAGAGTGATTAAGAATATTAGGAAAATATTCATATCAGCAAGGACATTTACGGTGTCAACAGAGTTTGTGAAGAGTAAAAAATAGAAAGGATTCAAATGAATAATGCATGCAATTTTTCCTTATCTTAGTTACACTCATGTTGCTTAACTTCCACATGATTTTAGGCACTTCACATCAGTATGTAACATCATAACACAAACACATACATGCTCATTATGCATGCAAAATAACCAAACAAATCCCCACTGTTATGAAGGATTTTCTGCATTAGTCAAGGTCAGGTGTGATGTTTTACGGGAGAAGAGTGAGTTTAAACTGTATTCGTACTCTGCACTTGCAGGTCCATCTCTCTCATTTCCGTAAACCTGTCGCGGAGATCCATGGGTAGCTGCTCGATCACTGCCGGGGAGAAGAACAGAAACGCGTTACAAGCTAACGGCTGCGACGCCTTCACACGTCCAAAACAGACCTCACAGACACTTAAACGCTTTAATTCAAACGCGAACCATTAAAAGAATTAATATACTCACTCTCGAGGTAGTCCTCAAGGTACAGCATTCTGGCGGAGAGTGTGTTTCAGGCGTTTTAGAGAAAGGGTGTTTCTCGTCAATATGGCGTCGGAGACAGCGGAGAACTGAAGGGGAGGAAAAAACACAAGTTGATAGGGGAGGGGCTTACGTGAAGGACGTGGGATTTGATTGGACGCTGATGGAGTTGCGCGGAAGCTGACTTTTTGTGATTGCTTTCATGGGATTTGTAGTTCTTTAATTGCGCTATTTGAAACTACATCCACCGCTGCAAATTGTGGGATGTAATTTGGATTATGGTACACATGGACAATATGCAAATGTACAGTTACACAAAAGAGTGTTTTCTCTGCAAGTTTTATGTTGGTGTCAAGCTAATATTTTTGTGAATTCTGCCCTAAAAATAAATATATGAATGAATAGAATCGAAAGCTTTACATTTTGAACTGGAACTTCGTCATTCTTTTGAATTTCAAATACCCCCTTTCCTCACACTTTTGAGGGAAGAGTTCACAAAGATAAACACTTATAAATAAAACACATTTTTGTGTAACAGGACATTTGCATTTTGTCCATAGTGTACCATATAATCATGTTATATAATACAAAACTATTTTATGACAACATAAATGTATATAGGCCTACATAGGCTATTACATTTTTCTCCAGCTCAGTTTATTTTATTTTATTAATTTTTTTATTAAGTTTTCTTCTATAAATTTTACAAGTCAAGTCAAGTCAACTTTATAGCACTTTTTACAAATTTCATGTTTCAAAGCAGCTTTACAGAGATAACAGGAAAATAATGTTGTAATAGTATTGTTAAATTCAAAATTAAATGTCCCCAACATTACAGTAACATTGTTTTGAACAAACTCTTTAATTGTCTGTTTTTATTCAGTTACTAAATAATATTAAAACTAATATGAAAAATAATATGAAAATTATCCTTAGCTTCTTTAAATTTGACATCATCATGGTTATGAGAGACCAGGGGCGCCGCTAAGTGGGTGAAAGTTAGGAAGATTCTATAAGGGCCCATGCAATTTTAGGGGCCCCAGAGATTGATTTTATTAATGGAATGGGTGCGGTAAGGGGCCCGACCTCATCTTCTTTCATAGGGCCCGAAATTGCTGGCGGCGCCCCTCTGAGAGGTTTTATGCCATTTTGGCCTTTGGAGGGCAGCACTGACTGTAATGTGGGATGACAATTCAGACGTTTTCTCTAAGACAGTTGCAATTTTGGTGCTGTCTGTGTGTAAGAGGTTTTTGTAAAACATACCGCTAGAAATTTGCCAGTGGAAGACAATGTAACTACCCAGCTGTCTCTTGAGAGGAAGAAACCTCAGCTTGACCCCACGTTTATTGCAGACAGTTATGATTTGCAGTTGTGGTGGAAGAGGCTTTTATAAAACATCCCATTAAAATATTTTATTTCCAAGACAAAATTACCTCACAGCTGTAGACATGAAATGTTCTGCAAAGTGACATTGCACCTCAGCTCTCAATTTGGATCAAATAAAAATATGCCTGAGATCATAAACAGGAAATGTGGCTTTTCTGATGACTGTTCCATCCATTTGTGGCCGTTTGTTGTCTTTTTATATTTCTTCTCATCCGAGTTTCCTGGTGCTATATTTGCATAGAATATTAAATAATATCAGTCAGTAAACAGTTAGGATACTCAAAATAAAACTATGCAATATTGGTTTTGCGTATAGTATATTGATTTTGCATAATATGTATTTTTCTGAACAGTTTTCTAAAAAATATATTTTTTTTTTGTTTTGGTTTTTTATTTAATGACTAATGTTTTAGTCTTTAAGTGCTGAACAATAAATACATTTAAAAACCCAACTATTAACAAAATGAAATACATATTTAAAATAAGTGTTAGAAGAGGCCGCTCTGATGTAATGAAATGAGGGAGTTGAATAAGTAATATTGTATGCAAGTGAGCAAGTTTTTTTTTATTTTTGCAAGCAAAATCACTTAAAGGAATCCCTTTAATTTCGGTCTTTTCCTTGCTCAAAGCCATTACTGGATGATTATTAAGGACTAATATTACAACTTAAAAAACTGTTGTAATTGCTTTTGTAAATTAATATTTGCCTGTGTAGACTAGACTATATATTTATATAGTCTGCATATAAATTAGCAGGACAGCTGCAGCACAGTAAAACTAATCAACACACATTCCCAGATTGGGTCTCTCTCAAGACAATAATACGCCCATCAGATGTGACCTCTTCACCCGGGCATACGATATCTCAGGGGCGGGGATCTGGATACATGCCAAGCACTGTTGATGCATGCGATTGGGAAGCGTGTAATGACCACAGAAACTGGTTAAGCAGGTAGAATGGGTAATAATATGAGGCACCCAAAAATGAGCGGGCCCAGAAGTCGACCCTAACTGGTCAGATACGACGTAAAGATCCTAAATTACCTAATGTACAAGTGTCTCCAATAAGACAAAGACATCCAGGGATTTGTTTCCTTCTCAGATATACTCTGATCACCACAAAGAACAAAATATTTTTATTTATTTATTTATTTATTTTATTTATTTGAAATGGCATAACTATATTAATTATTTGAGTTTATTCTTATGACCATTTTTAATGTAATTTATAAACACTAGAATAGATTATGTGCTTTATGCAGGGGCGCCGCCACGAATTTTGGGCCCCATGACAAAAAAATCACATTGGGCCCCCTCTGCGCAGCTGTTGTCACCACATCTCTAGGACCTAACTGTCCCATCAAAAGCTTTACATAACTCTAATCAAAGGCTTGCAACTGTCTTGCTTCTTGTAGTTCACTAGTACTAGCACAATATTTACTGCTGGTGATTTATAAATGCAAGTCTGCATACAGTATGCATTTCAATATTTTTTTTGCCAGAGACCAATAAATAACACTAACACTACAGAACATTGACACAAATACATTAGATACTGTGTGTGTGTGTGTGTGTGTATGTGTGTGTGTGTGTGTGTGTGTGTGTGTGTGTGTGTGTGTTGCCCTTCATGATGGAAAATAATAAAGTCTGTATAGATGTCATTTACGGCCAAAATTCCGTCTAAATGAACGGATCAAACTGGATTATTTAATACTGTCTGTAACTTACTTGCAGGTTGAGGTAAGATATTTATTGTTTCTAACTGCATCTACTGTACAGACAGGAGATTATTTTTTTTTAATTGTCATAATGGGCAAAAATATTTTTTGTTGATGTCAAAAAAAAATTATGGTAAAAAAGAGCAAGAGAGACAGAGAACCCCACACAGACTCCCTGGAAGGATGCTAAGTCATTAACACAATGTTGCTCACCTTCTTCACTGGGACAGGGACAGGGAGGGGTGCAGTTAGTATGGGGAGACTGGGGTGCTGCTGACTCATCTGTTGTTGTTGTTAAGTCTGCTAAAAGGGGCATGGATGATTCAATATGAATATATTGCTAAACGTTTCCCTGCACTTATTAAATGTTGATGAAATGTAGGCTAACATTAGCCTGCAGCTAGCTAGCTTATTTCACTATGGACAACAGGTTACCACTCACAGACTAAAGGCTACCCACCTTTCCTCTCTCTCTTTCCTTTTCTGGAAACCAGATTTTATCTTACTATTCGACATTATGGTCTCTCTGTATTTCTAGCACGCCGGCGCCTTCGCCGTGCGATTGACTGCTAAACATCGTCACCGATGCGCGTGCTTAGGCAGGACCAAACCATTTCATGCAGATACATGGGGGTGGTCGGTCAATATGGATATTTACTTTTTAGTCAATGGGATATTTAACTTTTATTGCCAAAATAAGTCAAATAAAAGACATAATTCAATTTATTATTATTTGAAATATACTCAATGATGATGTTTTATATATATTTTTTTTTTTTTCAAAAAGTTTTTACCTATTTGCTGGGCCCCCTGTCAGTCAGGGGCCCTTGGAATTGTCCTAACTTTTCCCCCCTATATGGCGCCCCTGGCTTTATGTAATATTAGTAAAAATATCAAGTTCTGTCATGAAACAGATGGCGCAGGATGATAGGTCCTTTATGCAACCTTATGATAGTTAAGGGCACAACTGTATTGGTTCATGTCGCATCTGCAGTCAATGAGCTTGCTGCTCAACATTTTATATAACATTATATAACATTAAATAGCTGTTTAGTGTTCACTAGCAGTTTGCAGTGCTTTCAGAGTTCCTCTAAAAACTTTCACCTTCCCCAGCTCCACCTTTATACCTGCTACATTTAATTGTATATATGCTAATGTTACATGCCGTAATTAATATATATGTATACCAATTATATAATTGATTGCTATCAGGACGTGAAGAGAATTTCAACCAGAATAACAAAACAAAAAAATCCCCCCAAAAAATTGCATACCTTTAATCTACAACATCAGCAATAATCAACAACAGCAATATCAGCAGCAGCAGAATAGCAGATTTATTCCTCCAAGACCAAACGCATTAGCATTGTTTGTCATATCCAATATCATGCTAAAAATCTTCAGAGAGTTGTCATGATATCTGGAATATGTACTTGTATACTTAACTCGGAAATAAATAGCCTATTACTACATGTTCAATAGTTACTAGTAAAACTTGAATAGCTTCTTGAAGCAACAACTGGAAGTCTGAAGTAAAAAAAAGTTGATATCTGAACAACATAGAATTCAGTGGCAAAAAAAGTTGCATTTACTACTGCTTTTAATGCTGTATACCGTATTTAGTAGGCCTATCAACATAGAGATTCGTTGTTTAAATAAATAAACGTTAAATCGGCTTGCCATAATCGGGATACCCAGAGTTTGCCTTTAGGACCCGGAGGCACCGCTGCTCCGGATGACACTGAACGCGTTTGGAGTGAAAGTCTCTGACATGCAGAAGTTAAACACTTGTGGAAAGGCGAGGTGCACACAGCTGGTCTTGAATGGAGCATATAACGCCTGGAATGACAGTGAATGGATCGCAGCGAACACGCCCGACTGTTGCGCGCAGCTCCGTTAGGAATATCAATATGATTTTACATTGCATCTAAGTTTGAAGAGTTTCCTAAAACTTCATGCTGGACAAAATATAAAGGGGTTGTCTGTGCAGTACTTTTCAAACTTCTTTTTCTTGTTCTCTTTTAGATACTTTTTGTTCCTTTTTTTTTTTGGTGTAGAAAAGTGTCCTGAGTGATCCAATTTAACCACCCTTGAAGAAGAGAAAATTGCAACCTGTTGGTCTTTTTAAAATCACATGTTGCTTTTTAAACCTCCCACGGATATTTACAACATTATATCAAGACATTCTGGATGCGCACTGAACACGCACAAGGATTTATGACATGGTAGGATTTCAAAAACCTCCCTAAAAACACCTTGAATAGCCTAAGATTATTTACTGGTCCCCCAACCTGTCCAAAGTGGTCTTCAGAACCAGAAAAAGTTTTATTGCTAAGTACAGTATGTTTGCACACACAAGGAATTTGTTTTCGGTGACAGGATAAGCCTCCAGTAAACAGAGACGACAGCAGTGCACATATAATAAAATAAAAAAATTAAGATTATGTAGATAAGACATACGTATACAAAATAGACCAATATGTGTGTGCAGGTGTGCTATATACAAATAGAATAGAGTAGAATTATCAGGGAATGGAATAAAACGAGGTCAAATATAATATTGCATTTAGTTATCATTGCACAGTGGGGAGAACATTTAACTGTTTGTGATGTAGATTGCCCTGGGGAAGAAACTTTTCTTTGGTGGTTTAGGATGGTCTCCCCACCTGGCCAGCTGGCCTTGGGTGTTAGATGGCCTTAGCTGGTTTGAGATGGTCTCCCAGTATGATCAAACTGGTATTCAGGTAGTTTGATGAGGAGGCCCAAACCTATTTACAACCAACCAAGAGCCCAGCCTTACCAGGCTATGAGACCAACAAAGACCAGCAACCAACTTAGAGTGGTTTCTGCAGCAGCGATATGTTCATCTTGACCTCTCAAGCAAGCTGTATGTGATTGTTAATTGTTTTTTTCTCTTCAGCGGTTATGGTGCCTTGGTGGCAGAAGTTAAAATGAGGTCTTTTGGCGAGCAGTTGGTGTGCTTAGAATGGCCCGGGAGGATTCGGTGAAATGTCTGCGCTGTCTGCTCTACGCGCTCAACTTTCTCTTCTGGGTAAGACGAGTCCAAGTCGGAGCAGGTGGCCGAGCGAGCGCTCACGTTACATGGCACGGTGCTGCTGTGCGCTCTCCAAGACGCGCAACAGCCACTCTCTCGCCAACACACGCGCAATCTGTGTTCCCTCCCTCCCCATCCTATGTTATCTTTATGTAGAGGACAGCCTGAATCCCAGCTATGCTCGAATGGCACACAGCTCACATTCTGCTGCGGCCGCTATTTTTAGGGAATTAAATGTGATAAGCACCAGGGTGTGTTTTTAGACCAAGAATGCCTGCGTAGGGCAAACTAAACCCATGCCACTAATATTGCAGCATGTCAAGTACAGTACCTAAATAGGTTTCCAAGCCAACCGGACACAAACATATCTCTATGTTTTTAATATGCAGAGGCCCTCAAGACAACTAAAATGCATGAATTTTACTGCATTGCATAAACCAAGTGGCATCTGTAAGAAAAGTGTGCCAGACTGTCTCTCAGAACTATAATTTCACTTTTCTGAGCCAATTTTATGATTACCAGCTGATCCAAAGGTGATTGGCTGTAGTCACAGTAGTTCATGGTGTCCCACTAACATTTGGCAGCCAGAAAGTGTCTAAATACTTTTTATTCTAATTTTAAATGTATATTATATTAAATATTATAATAAAGTTTAAATATAACATTTGATATTATAATAAAGTAAATAATATATATATATAGGCTATATATATATCAACATAATATTTAAATATAGAAATAAACATATATAATAAATAATTATACCAAAAGTGATTTGTTTTTATCAAACCATAACATTTTTTTTTAAATATGAGGGAAGAACAAAACACTAACCTTGGTTAAGGTATTTATCTGCCAAATTTATTGTGCAAAAAGACAAACTACAGCTGCATGTTTTATTATTTCTATACAAAAAAGCTAAGAAAAACAAACAGCTCACAGGAAAAAGCATACATTGACTACAACATAATCAGTTATTAATTAATATTTTGTTGGTTCTCTCATTTTTGCATGCGTTTCTTTATCTAACAGCCTAGCCAAAAATGCTTACAAAATCATTAACACTTTTTTAATAATATTGGATAAAGGTTGAAGATGTCAATTTTCATATAGGCCGGACATCACTTTTGACAACTGCTGTAAATGATATCTTCAAAAATGCATGTTTAAGTGTGGCTTAAGTACTGTGTTTTTTTTCTCATTTTCCCAAGCTTATGGCCCTGTGTGTGCTGGGAGTGTCCGCCTGCCTCAGGGATCACCTGAACAATGTGCTCACCTTAACCGCAGACACCAGGTGAGAGGCAGCGGATGGACAGGTGTGAGCCGTAAAATCCTTTCATTCGGGGCAGCGGTCCATGTAAAGGTCTAATTTACTGTTTTCCAACTTTTCAGCCGGTCTGGATCAAATTGCCTCAAGCTTATGAAGTAATTACAAGCATGAACGAGGTGTGCAGTTCTGGAGAAAAAAATCAGATAAATGCATTAAGTTGCCAGTGGAGACAGGGCCTGGGTTGAGAACCATTCATGTGTGTATGTTTTGTAGTTTTTTCTTTTTAAATCATCTCAAGCATTAAAGGAAAACTGCATGCAAAATCCCAAAAGAACCAATATTATCCTGGAGGCAAGTAATTAGTGTTGACAAAAAGCAATTTATCACCAAGATGTGTATTATAATTACTGAGCCCTCTGTGGACCACATCATGTCATGAATGGGAATCAACAGAGAGAAAATTGTTAAAACCTGATTGTACACAACAAATAGGTTTACCAGAGTTGCGTTGCAGTAACATGCTGAGTCAGCCCTCCTATGATGACTGTAAAAATCTCATCTCTGCAGAATGAAACATAATAGGATATCAACTAGAACGTTTCAGACTTGCAGATGTGTGTATTTGTGTGTGATATTTAGTTACCTCAGGAAATATTCAAGTTAAGCTTAATCAACAACAGCCCTAATAGCATGTTAATTATGTTCATTTTCATTAAAGCAAAAATAGGTTATGGCGAGACACTAACAATGGGACAATTTTTGGAGGGTTTAAAAGCTTTAAAATTGATAAAAACACTAATTCTGTTAACTTAAAACTCTTAAAAGTAAAAATTCGTATTTTAAGTTCTACAGGGTCTTGGGTTGTCATGATAGTGAAAGTGTAAAATTGGACACAAGTTTACACAGAAAAGTTTAGTAATAATTTTTCTCACACTAAGGGTATGTTTACCTGACAATACTAAAAATGGAAACTGTTAACTTCACATTTTTCCATATACAGTAAACAACATTGCCAAAATGATCCTCGTTCACATGAATCCACAAAAACGTCTAAAATGGATGTATTATGCATGCCAGGCCAGTAGTTGGCGATATCCCTTTGTAAAGAAACTACGCGCATATAGACTTGAACATTCGCATGATGTTACTGTTTTCACAAATATGCGTTTTTATAGTTTACAGTATCACTCTCAGAAACATGCACTTTGAAACCTGTTTTCAAAAGTTTGCTTTTTTTAGTCCCCCAAAATGCCGTTGTCGTGTAAATGAAAGGCCAAAACGCATAAAAACTGTCATGTAAACAGCCCCTAAAATCATGTTTACATGCATTTTGTTTACATCTTGAATGGCCAAAACGGATAAAAACTGTTTTTAGTTGAAAATAGCGTCATGTAAACAGACCTTAAAATCATGTTTACATGCGTTTTGTTTACATCTTGTGGCTATATTATTGAAATAGTATTTTAATGTTGACAAATTGGCCTCAATTCCATGCAAGTGTCTCACGGGCACAACAGATTTTTGCCTTTTTAAAGAAAAGGAGGGACGCATGGAATTTCTTTGCGATTATGCCTCAAAAGCTTATCTTAAAGTATTCAGAATCCAGAATATTCCTTTAAACTGTAGCTTTCCATGTCTTCCTTAGTGAAAACATTGTTGCATCTCAGAAAACTGGTGCAAAAGAGAGCCAAACAGAAGTAGAGACAGCAAGAGACAGGAAGAGCGAGAGAGTTTGCATTCCTACAGAGTATAATCACTGTTTATTTGCAACTGGTGTATTACTCAAATATGCTGCTGCCCTATGAGAGAAGGAAGAGGCAAGTGAGCAGGATGGACGGATAAACAAACAAAAAGCCTGCCAAGAAATGACTCTTCCTCCCTCTCTCTCTCTCTCTCTCTCTCTCTCTCTCTCTCTCTCTCTCTCTCTTCAAGACTGGAGGAGGCAGCCGTTCTCACATACTCCCCTGTCGTCCATCCTGTCGTCATCGCCGTGTGCTGTTTTCTCATCATCGTGGCCATGGTGGGCTACTGCGGCACGCTTAAGTGCAGTCTGCTCCTACTGTCTTGGGTAAGTAGAACTGGGAAGAGAAGAAAACAAAAGACGAGCACAGCAGGAACATTGTGGGGTTTGGAATGTGTGTGGTTTTGTGTACCGAGAATATTTTAAGTTTAGCTGGCACTGACGTTGCTGACCCCAAACACCCTCGAAACAGATTCAAACAAGTCTTGCTTTCTTTATCCACACATCTCCGCAGAGACCATTGTGTCTTCACTTCACACACTAGAGGGGAGTAGAGAGAGATGTCACATACTCAAAGCCATCCTGAACCCATTTTTCTTCTGTAATGTGATGTATTTCCATCCGCCATCTTTATATAGATGTCGAACAAGTATGTGAGCCGAGTAATATGTCTGAATTCATAGTATTCATGAAACGAAAAGTACCCGGATGACCTATTACTCCCGGCGAGAATTTGAAGTGCACAATCGATGGACACTTTACTATCCCATGAGGCCACGGGAGAGGATTTGTAATAGAGGCGAAGAGACGAAACTGATGCTGAAGGTCACATGACAGTGACAACATGGCGGATGTACTGTAGTACTTTAAAAATACTTTTTTAACAGTCGCGAATTTAGTTTCAAAACAAATGTAGTACCAGTATGCGATTTCGTATGCAGCAAGGGTGATTGACGTGAAGAAATTGTGGGACAGGTCAAGCAAGTTTTTGCTTTTTGATGAAAGACTATTTATAGACCGAACGAGATATTTAATATCTAAGCTGCTCACAGGTGAAAATGATATTCAAGTCAGTCTGCAAGTTAATCAGCACTTAATTTTTACGAAGACTAACATTTGAGCTTTTTTGGAATAACATGCAATGATTATTCATGCACAATAAGCTGATCAGCATGCATTGAGGATGAGAATAAGCAAAAAAAAAATTGCGTCAGTATGTTGATTACAATTGCTATGATGTTTTATGATGTAGCAAAATCCCTGCAGGCAGAAAGATTCATGTTAACTAATAATACCACAGCATAACATCTAATTAAATCCTGATGAATGACCTTACAGCTAAGTCCCAACCAATATTGTTTTTCACTTGGAAATATATCTTATTATAGAAGTTATATGCATTATGAATGGAGTTTCATTTTATTTTTGACTCTCTGCTACAGATATTTGTGCTCAAATCTAGCATGACACATTATAGCCACAGGAAGTCACTTCTTACCATATTCTCACCTCATAACTACACTGGGATACTACAAGGCAATATATTTCTTATATTAGATGTCACGGTGCAGCCTGCGTCTAGTTATCCGTATCATCAGAATGTGTGTTTCAGATGATAATAACCTCCTCAGACACTTGTAGAAACTCGCTCTATAGGTTATGGAGGTCGTAAAGCTCTTGCGACTCTGAGACAAAGAGATAGACAGGAGTAATGTATGAGCACTGCACTTCACTCAGTGTGATAGACTGTCAAGCAGGGCCAAATACAGGCCACATAGTTATATCCATTGTGAGAGATTTTGTGTGTTTTTTGGACGGATGTGTTCGTGACATTGTGACTTCTGAAATGGCAAGATCTTGACAGGCTGTTAGCACATATAATATAAATGATTTGAGGAGGAAGGAAAATACACCCTCTATCTGACCCTTAAAATTAAACAGCTTTTTCTACTTTCTACAGGCTGCTTTTTCTACTACTTTTCTACTTTAAAGAAACAGTCCACCCAAAAATGAAAATACTTTATTTGGTTCCAAACCCATTTGATGTCGAAACGCAAAGAAAGATATTTAACAATTCCAAACTGTTCATTTTTTTCCCCTTCAGTGAAAGTAACATTTATGTAATTTAATTGTTTCATGTTTTTGTGCTAATATATATTTTAATATTAATACATTTTAATATTAATATATACATATATGTAATTATGTATAATCATATATAATATATATATATTAAATAAGAAATATGCATGAACAAATAAATCTTGACAAGATGCTTACTGCTCATGCAGTGAAATTAGAACTGAAGTTATATTTATTTTTAATAACTATATAATAATTATAATTATTATATATAATAATTTATTTTTTAAAACATTTAACAAAAAATATTTTTTGTTTAATAATTATAATAATAAAAAAAATCTAATCTAAACCAAAACATAACGTACTGAAAACATTAGAATCAAATAACAAAAATACAATAATTTTCACTAGAGGTCTTAGACTTTTCAAACCCTCTGCAATTTGAAGCTAAAATTTTTATGGTAAATAAGAAACGTTCATTTCTGTGATTTCTAAGCTTCCATTTTCCAACTTGTTGGACTGTTTTATTTCAAAAGAGCAAGGATAATTCTGTTTTCTATGCAATCGCCCCTTTGAAAGGCTGTCATTGTGTAACATTTAGAAGGTCAGCAAATCTATTTTATGATGATGAATTGACAAAACCCCAGCATGAAGGGGAGGAGAGAGTAAGCAGAGGGCTGTTTTGTGGCTGTCAGTCCCAGGTGTGCGGCGGGCGAGAGGGTGGGGTCCCGTCTGCTGACCCACACTGAGGACCTGTTTTCTGGGACTCCTTTGCCCATCTCTCCCCCTCCTCTCCCTCTCTCTGTGTCTCCATTCATCTCCTGAGGAGCCTTTCTCCTCTCCTCTCTGCCCCAGTGGGCTTGTGTTACCCAGAGGCTCAGCGACAAACAATATTATCTGGCTGAGATACAATAGGTAAACCAATCCAGGAGGAGAGCGGGAAGACATGAAGAGAGGAGAGGCACTTGGGTTACGTGGTCGCTCTATTCACCAGCCGCCCTCTCACTGAGTGCTGCGACCTGGCCGGACACACACACATGCACATTAACTTGAACACACTCACACACTCTTTGTCCTGTCAGAGCAAAGAAGAGGAGTCAATTGAGAGATAACAGATAGGAGTTCATCTTGAATGGTGGAATAGATTTAAATTTTCTAAGAATTTTCATGAATTAATTGCTTTTTAAATGTCAATGTGTGAACAGCTTCTAAAAAACTTCCTGAAAGCCCGTTGACTGATTTTTATGTGATGAAAATCAAAAAGATTTGACTTTTATGCAGACTACTGAGAGACTGTTCTGTTCAATGGCACATGAAATGTATGCTTATAGTCCAGCCAATCAGAATCGAGTATTCAGACAGACCATGGTATAATAAAATGTAAGTGTTATTACATTACTATTGGTTTTAAAGCTGCAGTTCGTAACTTTTTTTGTGTTAATATATTATATTCGGTCAGGTCGCCACCACTGCGAAGTAGCCCAGTGCCTGTGTAACTAGTCGTAGACATAAACAAAGAGAAGAAGCTCTGGCTACAATGTTTTTCCACAAGACGCATGCAGTTCTGTTAATTAACCGCTAGAGTTAGCGCCAAAAGTTACAGACTGCAGCTTTAAAGATATACTTGAATATCAAAAACTGCTTTTCAAACTCACATTTCATATTTCAAATAAAAAAATCTGACATGAACACTCATGAATGTTGCTTATATTATAAAAATGTATATATTTCAGGTTGGTCCAGGTGTCCAGCTAATGAGTAATCTTTAATTAAATACCTAATATCAGCCAATATTGAAAAATAATTAAAAACATCTCTCTAACGTTGGCCCAATATGTTGCACTATGCATCCCTAATCACTTAAAAAAAAAAAACTAATAACCCAACTAATTTCCTCAAAAAGACACAATTTAAGCATCCATCGTGTCCATAGCATTGTTTGTTCAAATCTCTAACTGCAAGTATACCCAAAAGCACCAGTTTAATGACATTAACAGAAGCCATCTGTCAAAACATATCTGATACGACTTAATACTAGACTCTAGATGCATCTAACTCTCGTTCTGTTTGCATGACTAAGTAAAAAAAGGGGGTGTTAATGGTTCCGGTCAAAAGGAAATACATCCATTTCACAGTGTCCTGTTTTCTGTAACGGTACTTGCCAAAAAATGTGTGAGTGTGAAAGAGGAAGAGTAAAACTCTCAACAAATCAATAAACCGAGAGGTCGCTGAGAGAATGTAACCCTTCTTAACCTGAGAAAAAAATGTGTGTGTTTGCAGATGAGCCAGCTTGTTGGGAACTTCCAGGGGTTACAAGTTCACACTGGACATATTTGAAGGGCAGATATTAGCAGGGAAGGGTGTGTAGAGAAACGGTTGTCTTTTTTTGTGGTAAGCGTCTGACAAACTAGCTGAAATGGTAACACAGGCGTAGAATAACCACAAATATTTAGATTCTCCCAAATAAACAAGCTGTCAGACGGGGTCTGCTCTGAATGCGGCTCCTAACACTGTCATTCATCTTGATTATCTCTCTCAAAGTGTGTGTTCAACCGAGGGGAACTATGTACGTTAAAGAGATTTTGAGAAAGACAGAGTGTCTTTGTCTTCAGGAAGGGAGGAGATGAGATGGATGTGTTAGTTTGCCCTAAATACAAAATCTGTGCATGTGCAAATGCAAAAAAACTTTGAAAGATTTTTGTTCCATCCACCCAAGCACATTGAGCATACTGCATACTACTTTTTTTAATATTGGAGACATTAATAAATAAACAATTCAACTAGTATTATACTACATTTTTGCGATTGTATAATGGGATACAGTATGCTCTGTTACATTTGCATATATTGCAAAGTATACATCCTGCATACTGCAAAAAATAGCATGACTACTACGCTATTCTGAACACAGCCTGTCACAATTGCTCGAAACTCCCGAGAGAAGACCTGAGAGACAAAACAGACCCAAGAACATCCGAACATACATGAACAAGCACACACACTTCGCTCTTATTTCTCTATGTCTGATCATCAACACCTTCCTATTGTTTTAGAACATATTTTTAACCAAACCTTTTCTTTGTTATGTGTGTGTGTGTGCATTCCCAGTATTTTGGCAGTCTGATGGTGATATTCTGCGTGGAGCTGGCCAGTGGAGTGTGGACGTATGACGAGGTGCGTGGTGCTATGAATAAACAGAAATGCCTACTCTCTTCCCTCTCTCACGTCAACAACACGGCCGCCACATGGCCGTTCCCAGGAGAAAACGGAATGAGGATCCGATTTCTGAACCGCCTGCTTACGGTCTAATCTTAACTATTATGACTTCAAAAGCCCGACTCAAGCAGACTTCCTTTCGGGGAGTTAATAAGCAGAGTGTTTTTGTGTGTGCGGGTTGAGAATGGAGTCACCTATGTAAATGCTCTAGTTGGCTCTTTAAGTCAGATTAGCATCAGGCTTTACAGAAACCTGTCCTGGATCTGTGCAGACTAAAAGATTTGATCAGCAAGGGGAAAAGGGATTGCAGGTAGCATCTGCTTCTGTTAGCCCAGGGATACGAGAGATAAGGCGCACCTCCAGGGGGAAGATATCACACACACCTGGCTTTAATCTAGCTTCTCTCACTCACACATACACAGCTTCTGCTTCAAGATACGCTCTTATCACAAAGCCCAAAACCTTTGCTGGGTTTGATGGTCCTATTGTGCTGTTGTGGCCTAATGTGACCCCTGTGAGCGTAAGGGCAATGAGTGTTTATTCTGCTGCACCTGGCCTGGTTACATGTTATCAGTTGTATCAACAGTGCATCCATTCCAACTTTCTTCAGCTTAAAGTCAACATGAAATGGCATTCGCGACCCATTTTTTTTCCCAAAACGTGACTTATTTCAGAGTGAAACTTGTTATTGAGAAAAAACTGTAGAACGAGACTTCATTTTATAAATTAAAATTGGATTGGACTGAGAAAAGTCCAATCCATTTATCCTTCAACTTTTTATTTCTATGTAGGTTAATGCACCTAACAGTATTTTTAATACTGGTAAATCTTCTTTTGTCAAATAGTCGATTGTGATTTCATGTTGACCTTAATCTATTCTGCTTTAGCAAGTTCTGCTGCCCAAAATAAGAGATGACACTCCTAACCTCCGGGCATTGTGGGTACTTATGCCCATCATATGAGACAGAAATGTCTCATGAGAACTAAATTGTAAAATGCCAACTACTAAATAACAGATGCATGCACTTGTGAATAGGGTATTTCATAGCTAGCCAATAAAATGGTCACAAGAGAGCCTAAAATTGGACGTGCGGGCATGTGGATGGTCATTTAAACTGCCTGGAAAACACATTGCTTTTGTTATTTAGAAAACGTCATTAATAACAGTGTGTGGAAATAATTTTTAAGTGATTACAAAATCACAAGGGCTTTTAAAATTGTGAAATGATTTCTTCATGAAGATTTCTCCATAACTCCCTCTCTCTCTCTTTCTTCAGCCTATGGTACAGAGGTCTGACATGATAAGTCTAAAGTCACGCATGCCTCATTTTGGCCTGCAGCGCTACCAGTGGCTCACGCATGCCTGGAACTCTTTACAGACTGAGGTGAGAGGTCAAAATCATCACCAGTATTACACCTCATCCAACACCTACGTTGGTGTCAAGTCATTTTATTGGTGTCACTCAAAGCAAAAATGCTGAGTGAAGCCAAGCAGTCAATCAGACCACATTTAATGTTTAAATGGGTTCTATTATGCTTTTCTTTTTACTTTTTCAACTTTCTTTATAGTGTAATGTTGCTTTTTGAACATGAAAAAGGTTTGCAAAGTTAGGGAGTTATTCTCTATTTATCATTAAGGACTGTTTCTGAACTACATATTTAAATAATTCTCACCCGAGGCATACACAAAAAAGGGGACATAGTTGAGTTGCGTTAGTAGTTTGTTGAAAGTTGCGGGAGGAGGGACTTCATGGGCCAGAACTAAGGGAGGAGAGGTGCAGCAATGATGTAAAATATGCATGCAACCTATATACAGTACATGGAATGAACAGGCCAATATATGTATACATCAAAAATAGTTCCTTTCACTGAGCATAGTATGAAAATGTGCTAACTTTCATACCTGCCTTACAGTTAAAGTGTTGTGGAGTGATCTACTTCACTGACTGGCTGGAAATGACAGAGATGGAGTGGCCACCTGACTCCTGCTGCTCCAATCAATATCCAGGGTGCGCCCGCAACGCCCACTACCATGACCTCAGTGACCTTTACCAGGAGGTGAGCTCATTTTTTATATTGATTCAACATCTGGAAATAAAAAATGCACTCACAAGAGTGGTCCAATGGCATCTCATGACACGTGTCAAGTTATGATGCAACAGCTGAAGATGTTCGTCTGCTTTTCTACATAAATGTCCGTCTGCATTTGTACATAGACAAAGAATTAAAAAATATTGCGATGTCTAACCTGGATTGATAACTTTGCTGTATTATTGCTGTGAACCAGTGTTAGACTTATGTTCAATTATATGAAAACAAAAATAATGCAATATTGACTTCTAAAAGCCACTTTTTGTGATGTCTATTCAATGATTTACTCATCTGTCACAATAGTGTAATTTCATTTTAATTTGGGGGCTTAGCAAATATTGATATGTGGAATAGCATGTGATTAATTTGATTCAAAAAGTGAATTGATTGACAGCCCTAATTAAAACGTGACTTTGTAAAAATGAGGCGAGACCGCGAAGAGATTCACTTTCCCGCTGAGCGTGAGTTTAATCAAGCTGTATTGCCAGTGAGTGTTATGAGCGACTCCAGAGGTGCAATTAAAATCAGTCACGTAGCTCAGAGACACACCTGTGTGTGGAGTCCTAAAACACACGGTCGAGGACAAACACAACACAGTGTCTCATCCAGCTCTTCAGATGCCCTGCCTGTGACACGTCTGCCACACTATTGCTAAGTCTTTGAAGGTTTTGATAAATGTTTAAAATAAACGTTTTTAACAGACAGACAGACAGACAGACAGACAGACAGACAGATAGATAGATAGATAGATAGATCGACGAACATTATAAGCACAGTGTGTTTGTGGTACACACACACTTCCTGTCTCTCTTTCTGGATGACAGAGGAATTACTCCCCAGTATAAATCCCTCACTAACAGGAAATAGTTTACCTGCTCTTCCACACTTCAACATAGGAAATACCCAAAAACACGCAGGCACACACGCGGGCGGATGAACGGGTCACATTGCTCACATATTAGTGTGGCAGCTGTTGTAGGGTAGATTTACATGAAAACAAACTGTTAAAGCAGAAGTGTGATTTTTTTCTGTTAGTTTATCACATCCAAGTTAATGTGAAGAGACAACAGTGATCTATTAGAAGGCTTTTTTCCACATTGTTTTTTTTTTTTTTTGACTGGCCTGACATAAATAATTAGAATTTTTGGAATTCTGAATATTGAAACAGGAAGTGCAATGAGAGAAAAATGTAAATGGGCACTTTTAGCCATTAGGAATTGTTTGGATTATGAAAAGAGGGTATACATGCCTTAGGTAGCTAGACTAATAAAGTAGCTAATGCTAATTTGCTAAAACAATTGATAAATGGCCACTTGGCTATTGGTAAAGTTGGAATTAGCTGATATCAGGGAAAAAAGAAAGTATTTTCAAAATATTCTTTGAAATTCTGTTATTAGAGCTGCATGAAACCAGGAAAGAAATTATTAAAATTAAAGCTAATTAAAGAATAAGTAAAATAAAAAAATAAAAATTAGAAATAAAAAAACAAATACATAAAAACTGCTGATTGTTAAAAACTAAAAACTGTTGTTAACTAAAAAGTTGATAAATCTTTCACCAATTACAGATTAAAGTCAATGACATTATATATATATATATATATATATATATATATATATATATATATATATATATATATATATATATATATATATATATATATATATATATATACATATATATATATATTAGGGGTGGAACGGTACACATAAGTCACGGTTCGGTTCATACCTCGGTTCAGACGTCACGGTTCGGTACGATTTCGGTACAATGGAGTGAAAAGCAAAACAAAAATGCAGAAGGCATTTTTATAAATGTCTTAAGCCTTGTATTTTTTAAATAAGTTTTATTAATAAAGGCATAGAACCAGTTTATTTGTAGTGCACTGACAGGAGTTTTATATAATTAGTTTATTTATTAAATTATTAAAAAGATGAAAAGACCTTGAGATATGTTTGGTAATTGTACCTGAATTAATTTAAAATTAATTTGCTCTTTCAGATGAATATATTTGTTTTCCTTCATTTTTAGTTAACCCTAACTTTATTCTCATCTGAATTATAAATAATTGATTTCCTTATAAAATACTACATTTAAAAACTTTTGTTAACATTTGTAGGTTACAGTTTGACACGAGTTTAGAGTGTGACAAAAGCACAATGTTGTGTTTTATTGCAAGTGTACACAAAAGTAAACAGTAAACAGTTTTAATGATGTCCTGTATGAAAAAATGACGGAGTATGTTTCCACTGTTGGATCGCGCACGAGAGATCTCTCTCGCACGCGCGCAAACACACACACACACACACACACACACACACACACTGACTGTTCATCGCGCCTCTCTCTCGCACACGCGCGTGCAGACACACACAATGTTCATCGCGCCTCTCTCTCTCTCTCTCTCTCTCTCTCTCTCTCTCTCTCTCTCTCTCTCTCTCTCTCTCTCTCTCTCTCTCGCACGCGCGCACACACACACACACACACACACACACACTGCCTGTTCATCGCGCCTCTCTCTCTCTCTCTCTCTCTCTCTCTCTCTCCTCTCCTCTCTCTCTCTCTCTCTCTCTCTCTCTCTCTCTCTCTCTCTCGCGCGCGTTTTTGTACCGTGTATTCTACGTGCAAATTCGTGCACCGAACCGTGACGTCCGTACCGTTTCGGTTCGATACGAATACATGTACCGTTCCACCCCTAATATATATATAATAGTCCATTTTGATTTCATGTTGACAAAACTATACTACATTTGTTTTCAACAGGGTTGTGGTCCCAAGATCTACAGTTTTATCCGGGGCACCAAGCAGTTGCAGGTGTTGAGGTTCTTGGGTGTGTCGATCGGAGTGGCCCAGATCTTAGCCATGACGTTGACTGTGACACTACTATGGGCTCTGTATTACGACCACAAACCACCTGACCCAGCGTCCCCGGATTCTTTACTCCACACGCACAGCCCCGCAGAAAACCCCCTGAAGCCCAGCCACTCACACCCACGAGCGCCTGAGGCCTGGGCCAATGCGCCCGCTAACGGACACACCCAGTTTGAGATGGAGCAGCTTTCCTAGCAGAGACTTAATGGTGACCCATCAGCTGCTTCGACACTGTGGAGACACCAAAGATGATGTTCCTGCCCTCTACTGACACTAAACGGATTGGACAGCAGTGAACTGGACCAGAAAATGGACCTTAAGTGGGAGCCTGGATGACAAGATTTAGATGGTGTGAGCGGTTTTATAGAAAACTTCATATACCTGTGGATAAAGCAGCTGTTGTGGTCATTACATGGAGAGAAGAAGAGGATTTACTGGGTTCTTCCAAAATAAAGCCATTTCATCTGTCTCTACGGACTTGAATTCTCCAGAGGAAGGTTTCTGGAATGAACCGTTTTCGCATAAATCTTCCTTCCTCTCAATGGAACGAGCCATCACCACTTACACTGACCTAGTTGCAAACCACTAAATCGGGTGCACACTTTAGGATTTTAGCCACTATTTAGACAAGAATCAGGAATCGTAAGAGATTTTTCACGAATCTGCAATCTTGTTTGTCAAAATGTATTCTCTTCACATTATGATCACAATTGAATTTAAGTTTGTACAGAAGAATTCACAAATTCCTTCTGTCATTCAAGCTATGACATTCAGACACCAACTTTATTTTTCTTTACTAGCACAAAGGTTTGTGTGTGGTACTATTTAACATTTGTTTTTGAGCATTCAAATTTATTTGAAAGGAAAAAACAAAACAAAAACTGCCTGCCTTTGCTTTAACACAAGATCTCGGCTTACATTATGAAATTTGACAAGCAACAGTCATAAAGGACAGAAAAAGCTAGGTCACTATTTTCCACTCTCTCACACTCAACACATGCACACAGACACACACACACGTGGACAGAAGCTCGAGTCTTAATAAGATTTTTCAGATGGAATGAAAACGTTGCTCATCTTGAAGATACTAGGATACATTTGTGCGGATTTCATGTCTTAATTTAACAGCGCCGTGATATGATTCACATGGACTGGTGCACTAAAGTTTGTTTTAGATCTCAAAAGTAGTATTAATTTTCTATGCAGAAATAGTCTGCGCACAGCATAGGTTATAAGAGGGCTAAACTTTGTTGAAGGTTTGAGAAACCTATTATGAAACTTGCATGTGAATCACAGTGCATTAAACACAGAAGACATGATGTTATTTGAAGCCAGTGTGTTTGTTCACAACATCTCAGCCATTATTTATTATGAGTGAGTCAAATGAGTGAATTTACGGATGGCCTTAAAACCCTTTCAAAGAATATGACAATAACATTTTAGGGAGGCTAATCAGTAATTCTATAAATTGTAATAACATCATTAAAGCTTTAAGTAACCACACAAATTTGACAAATATTTACATTTATAAACATATTTAAAAGTATTTTTCAAAATAATATATTTATAAAACTTTTAATTTTTTTATCTTTAATATAATGTCTACTAATAATTCACGCATAATATATAGTAAAATCAGTCAATTACGATTTCATGTTTTATAACACTTTCAAATACCCATTATATTGGGCTAAACTGTATCATTTTAAAGGACTCAAATTTCACATGAGTGGCCAAACTTTTGTCATAGCACCACAAGGTCCAGCATATTTCAACATGCATCTGACACATGATTCACCGATTTCATGCCTAGTAACAACCATTACGCTTCATTTTAAGCAGTTGAAGCATGCAGCAAAGCCTGGTTTCTTACCATGCAGTTACTTCCGGCGAATCAGGCTGATTTTCTGCAGAGCGATTTGTTTGCAAGTTTGAGCATTCCAGAGGTGTCACGCTTAAGTGCTACTGGGTGGAAACACAGGTGGAAGTTTTGGCCCCTCTCTGCACTTGATGGAAGACATCCTTGGCTGAGGAGAAGCGCAGGGATTTAGCCCTGGCCTGCTTCATGAATTTGAACAGATGTAAAGCAATGAATAAAACATCTCAATGGAGAGTATACAGAAAGAGTGAGGAAGTAGACACATGGAAATGACAGAAGCTATGTCTGAATGGAACACTACAATACTATATTCTACGCTATATCCTTCCTACTAATTTTTTAATACAGAATATAGGCTATATACAACACTAAACATTTCAGACACTAGCATGCTAATGTGCCCTTCAAGTGGAGTCCTAAATATCGTTCTGAGCACATGAATGAATGAGTGAATTTATATTTTCAAGTGGGAAACTGAATTCTCAATGATGCTTGTGACTTTGTCAGAGGTCAAACACTGATATATAACACAGATATGGTACAATCTGAGATCAGTGGCTAGAATAAAGATGTAGCAAATGGTGTTAAAGTCGGCATGAAACAGAAGTTCGTCTTTTCTTCCCTATTGTGATGTAAATCCGAGTGAAACGCCTCTCAAACAAGAAAAAAATGGAAGGGCATGACTTGATTTTGTTAATTGGGAATTGATTGAATCGTTATCGTTTGCTATTGCTGTGTCTGCTTCACTTTACCATGTATAAAGTGACAGAAATTAATACTTTTCAACATGTAATAACAAACGCCCAACTCTGAAGTACGAGTTTCACAAGTTTACTTGAGGGAAGCATTAATCTTGGCAAATTTTAGACATTCTATAAAATAGCATTAGGAAGTTAGCGTTAGCCACCAAACGAACTAGCTTGCTTCCAGTTAGGACTTCACTGTTGCACATTGGACATTTTGGCAAATAGTAGGCCTAAGTCATCCAAGTATACAGAAAACATCATTCACAGAGTTAACAGAAATAGCATGAACAGTATACTAGTACGCTAATCCACATAGCTTGTGGAGAGTTAGAAATGCTCCTGTCAGCTTCCTCTTTCCCCCACCGCTCATTGCCAGTGCAAGATTTGATTTATGAAACAGAGAGGAGCACACAGGATTGCCATTATACAAAAGACATACTGTTTCCTCTCTTTTTGCTAACACCCCCTCTCTATTCATCTCCTGTGTGAGAGACAGACAGGGACCAAAGTCATTTATGGGGGAATCTTTTTATTTAAAAGAATTAAAGTATTTAAAGAGACTTTACACGACACCATTTTCAACTAAAAACGGAAAACTTTTTATGCGTTTTGGCCGTTTAGTTACACGACAATGCAAACTTTTGAAATCAGGTTTCAATGTGCGAGTTTATGAAAACGATACATTAACGTCTCTAATGTAAACAACAAAAATGCAAACCAGTGAGGAAGACTGTCCTAAAATTGTAACTTTTTGGTTACAGCCCTGCAGACAGAGAAATAAAATCTGGATTTATAACTTATTCGTCCACCCTCAAGCATGTGTTGGTGTGTGTTCACATACTGTGGTAAATCACTGTCAAAATGTATTACTTTTCAGCCAAAGACACCATTGGTGACTTTGTGTCATACGCCGTTTAGCATCGGTTCAGATGTACAGAGTGTTTCACACGGACGGTACTATCATATAAACAGCCTCCATCTCTCTTTCCTTTCTCCAAGTACAGTAAAACGAGTCAGCGGGGAAATAAAACCATTAACCTTTCACCTCTCTGCAAAAATAGCGAGGTCACAAACAGACAGCTGCAGCATGTACTGTATAAAGTCTGACTTCAATATCCCCCGGTGTGTGGTGAGGTCCCCCTCCTTCTGCATCTCTCAGATACGGTCTCTTCCTACAACCGACTTCAAACGTCTCAATTACCCTCAGTATGATGGGAAATATGCTAATGCGCAGTATCGTTCGCCTGCTGGGAGCTCACCACAGCCCTGCACTGGGCTTGTTCTGAGTGAACTCGGAAAATAGGTGCAATCCCTTGCCTTCCGGGCCCTCCTCATCCCTTTGATTCCTGTGTATAAAAGAAAAGCTGAGTGGTCATCGCATTTAGAAAGTTAATGTGTAACAGAATCATGCTAAGTGCCTAGAGTGTGAGACCGTTTCGGTTGCCCGTACACTGAAAAAAGTCTAACATTGCTGTTGTTCGTTTAATGTGCATTTTCTCATTGAAATGGCTTAAAATTATTAGTTTTTTCATTTAAAATAAACGTTTTAGTTTATATTCATGGTTGAATACATTTCTTTTGCATTGATACAATATAAATTGGCAGCAGGACATTAAACTAAATTTATTCATTTGATCAGAGCATTTTTATTACATTAAGCATGATTTGCACATGCGCATTGTTGAGTTGGAGATCCCGCTCTCTGGCCTGTTTAAATAAAGGATTAAAAAAAAAAAACGTCCGGACCGTCACAGTTGAACTGTCTGTGAAGATTAACCTGAAGAACACGCACGACGACGAGCGGCGGCCGTGAAGGTACACTTCAACAGAACACTGCGAGCCCGCGACACAGAAAAAATACGAGCAACATTAATACTGGTAAGTAAAAACAATAAACTTTGTCTTTCCAAGTATACCTGGCTTGCCTTGACTCTGGCTGTAATTTCAGCATTATTGATAGCATGTAAATTAGAAGATAGTAACGTTAGCATTTTTTTATTCAAACTAGCGCTATAACGTTAACGTTAGCCGCCCTTTGGTCGTGGGTGGGTGAGTGAGTAGCTAATGCTGTCACAGGTTGCTAGCTAACTGTCTAATAAATGAAAACTATCATTTCTAAATTAATTTTGTGGGGGCATTGGTTAGCTAAAGTTACAACGTGCAAGTTGGTTAACGTTACAGCTAATGTTATGTTCGTGAATTCAAATGCATTTGTTCTGCTGGTTGAGTGTTTTGAAGGGTTAACAGTGGCGCGAAGAGCCTAGAAAATGTTATTTGCCGAGATTACTATCTTTTTTAGTTTTAAGAGCTCCTCTGCAGGCTCTTTTTTAAAGCTAGCTAGTGAATATATATCATATTAAACTAAACGACATTTTTATAATATATATATATATATATATATATATATATATATATAATATATATATATATATATATATATATATATATATATATATATATATATATATATATGAAGAGGGGGAAATAATGCTAGTTTTTTTAGCTGCAAACTTGACTGATGGTTAACTTCTGCTGTCAATAGCATAAGGTCATATGTGATATTTAACGTACACTCCTAATTATCTTGTGTTCAGTATTTATCAGCCATAATATTACAAGGCCCAGTTATTTCAAGCTTGTCATGTTTGCTACACTGTTAACAACATTTACATGTGGTAGAAATGGTAGAAATGTACTAAAATGTTAGCCAGCTTTCCTAAAATCATAAAATGAACTATATATCTGTTTATGCTACATGTTGGGTATTCTTAATTTGTGCATGATGTGAGTAGTTAACAAACTTAATCTTTTTTTCTCTTCCAGCCTTCAGCCTTCAGTTGTGTTCCTGCTGTGCAGCCTATTTGGAAGTTCCTGCCAGTGATCATTGCTTGTGGTAAGTTCTATTTACAGTGTCATGAGGACATTTGTGATAATTTGTGTCCATGGCTGAATAGGTTTTTTTTTTATGTTCGATTTTAATTCATAGTAACTGTTTTTACTCAGACTGTGGGCATCACCATCAGAAGAGAATGCATCCTCAAATCTCTGATGATCTACCTCGGTAAACCCGTTGAGCACCTTATCAAAAAATACCAGGTAAGGGCATCTCTCTCACTTGCTCACACAGTTTTATCACCTACAGACTAACATGGTCATAGTCTAGGTTTTCCTAGCCATATTTAATAAATAGGGGTGTGACGAGAAACTCAGCTCACAAGACGAGATTTTAATACTAGAAATCTTGGATGCTGAATTTTGAGCAGTAAACACTTAGACCACATCCAGACGTACCAAATAATCTTTTTTTCCCTGTCTTCCGAACGAAGGGTGTCCAAACGAATCCATTTGCAAATGACAACACCTATATGCACACGCCACTTCATATTCCAGACCTATATGTGGTGCTCTTTCTGCTACAGAAATTAACCAAAAACGGAGAAGAGCACAGTCTTCAGTCACTTCCACTTCCGTTCATAACATGACTAGATTTTTACCACAGCTCATTTTATAAAGGCCGCCGCAAGAAAACATGTCTTTGTTTACATTGTATAATGTGCTGTTGGATTGCTTTTTATTTTGCAATTGTCTGCCATCGGACATGATTGCAGCGCGCTAGTATAACGTTATCGTGCTAACGTTAGCTCTGCTAGCTAACAGTCAAACTAACATCAATTATCCAATATCTTTTTAATAATCTAACTAGCTACACATTTTTCTTGCGATGCTAAATTCTTTTCAAATAGCGCAGTTGAATTCCTGTTCCTGTATTTTTTCATATCGCAATATATATCGCAGAATAGAAAAATATAGGAGGATCTTTGTTGACACATTTGTACGCATGCGTGAGTGGTTGTGTGGCAACAAAACAAACAGTATAGCGGGCGACGAGCACTTTCAAGAGAGATAGCGGGCGAAATCCACAATATATAAACACTTTAACATCTGAAGACCGGAGGAGGTTTGGAGAGAAGCTCAAAATTTGTATTGGTGACAAAATCGAAGTTATTTAAAGCCATATGAGATCTGGGATGACAAAAAACGTTGGTCCGACTCGCCCGTGTCTTGGCCACCATCTGCTGGGGAGACATTTATTCTTATTTGATAGAAACCCCTGGACCCTTCACTCATGAAAGATTAAAGGTTTTCAAAAGTCTGGAGGCCTATGATTATTTTGTTTCTCGAAAAGTTGGGCCGATCTTTTCTGCCAAACAGAAAGCAGTGATCGTGTCGAGTCACAGCGTGATTCGCATCTCCCGTGGGTGATCGCCAAAGAGAACGGCGAAATAATCACTGCTGCTCACTGCGACTGCAAAGCCGGGCAAGTCTTTATTGATCAGTGTTCTTTATTTATTTATTGAAAATGTAGTGACTGTTGTACCAATTCAATTGTGTTCAGTGTGAGACTGGGACTCCTGAATCAGAACGCGAAAACATATGACTCTGTTGATTTGACTCAGTTTTTTTTAATTTTATTTTTATCTTCTATAAATACATAGTCTCTAAGACTTACCATGAACAAAATGAGCCTCACTAACTCGATCAGAAGCTGCAGGAATCCAGCGTCCAGGTACAATCGCCTATTGCACGCAACCATTTCTTTTGTTTTTCGCAATCCTTTTCGGAGGGAATTCGAAAAACTTTTTATCAGGCCCCCAACGAGCCGTACAATCGACCACACAGCAAGAGTGAACCATCCTCTTCTCTAAATCCTCCTCCAAACGTGCAAAACAATCAAATTACAGGTATCTAGCGGTGTTTCTTGCCACACGATTCCCATGATGCAACGCGACAAACATAAAAAACGACGTCACAAAAGATCCTCCTATTGCAATGCCGTTTATTTCCTAATATTGTGCAGCCCTTGAGAAAACACTTCTGATCAGGCTGAAATCTCACCACAAATCCAAACGCATTTTAACTTCAGCACCTCTGATAAACTGCAGCTCACAGTCTCAAACAGAGATAGGTAGCATTTTAGTTTTTAGATCACAGCGTACGCTAGGGCTGCACGATATATCAATTCAGCATCGATATCGCGATGTGCACATCCACGATAGTCACATAGCAAGATGTATGAGAGAGGGAGAGTGAGCCACGTGCACCTCACCGTCTTCAAACACGAGCTGTCTTGTTCTCTCTGCCTCGCGCATATTAATCAACATCACTTGACGCGATGGTAAAAGGTCGAAAGACCGAAGTTTCACATGGAGCATTCGGAGATTTTCTCTCCTGAATTACCAAGAGGTGTGAATTGCGCTAAAAAAAACTTTGCCTTATCTATGAATCGTTCCGAATCCGCACATTCAGCTGACATAAACCACAATTGCAGTAAACGAAAAAACCTTTTCAGTGATGAAATGTTTTCTATGTTGACACAAATCTTGTGCCGTGTCCGTTGGCTACACGTCCACTAATGACACGTCTGATTCGCAAACGAATGACTCCTTTAAACCGATTCACTTTAATCTGATGAAATATCGCAATATATATCGCAGAAAAATAGAATATCGTAATGCCATTTTTTCCCAATATCGTGCAGCCCTTGCGTACACTGGTGTTGCATCAGCTGGGTGGAGTTAATTCACTCCGTGAGTGCACGTTATCAGTTATACATTTGTTTTATTTACTGTGTGAGATAATTTGAGGTCGCATGACAGCAGGTGAATCTCATGAGACCGTTTCTAACCAGACAAGAAATCTCATCACTTTTAATCTAGTCACACCCCTTGTAATAAACATTTGATTTGTTTGATTTGCGCCTATTCAAGTTTTGAAAGTTTAGAGTGTATAAGAGCTTGGCACATTATGATCATGAAATCGGGAGATTTCTGTAACTATAATGTACTTATTTTCTCTTTGTATGCAGGAAAATGACATTGAAGAACTGGAGCAGACAACCATGGCGAAAGAGGATCCTCTCCATCCACCCAAAGACATTAAAATTGTCATCGAATTGTCAAGTTCCTCTCGGTTGCAACCGCTTTTGCCATAACGGTCTTTGTGCTCATATACACACTTAACCTAAAATAAAATAGCTGTGCTTACAGCTCTGTATCAGAACCTCTGTCAGTGTCTTAGGAGTTCCACTGTTCACTGTCTGAGGAGCAGTTCCAGGATTTGTCTCAGGTACATCTACATTTGAAACGGGTATACAATACTGTCATAACATTTTAATTGTATTATGTTTTATGGTGAAATGTATTATGTCAGGACAAACCTTCCTAATTTAATATTTATGTATGTTATCAAGTGATATGAAATTATGTAACAAGTATTTTTGTGTGAAGCAGACTGTTAATCTTCATAGATTTGAAACCAATGATCAATGTTGTCAGTTTATTGAACAATAAATATAAATGTGTTCTAAAGGAAAGTGTTCTGAGTAGTCATTCATCAAGTGTATTAAAAGCATTTTTTATATATATTTGATTTATTATATACTTCAAATAATGACAACTGTTATTTTTTTGATTTGAGACTACCTAAAATAATTAATTTACTCGGACCTATAAACATTTGTTTGTTTTAACTTAAAATAATTAATTTACTTTAACCTATACATATTAGTTTAGTTAGTGTGTTCTAACTTAAAATAATTCGTTTGTTCCAACCTAAAATAATTAGTTTGATCAACCTTCAAAAAGTGGTTGCATGGATTTAAACTTTTTAGGTTAAACTAAATTAAATTATTTACTTTGAGTCAATGTCAAATATTTCGTGTGATTGATTACTTCAATTTTTTTAAGTTGATCCAAGGTTTTTATTTTTTCAGTGTATTAAAGCAGGTCCCTTTAAATGTGCAGCGTGAAATCGGCCAAATGGAATCTCAAAAGAAAATGCCACTCAGCTAGGAATAGAGGCGAGTGAATCCTTGCTAACTTGCTTTTACTATTACTCATAATTATGGTTAGGGATTTGAACAAACCCCTAAACGTAACTATTAGCTACATTTTGGAGTGCAACTTATTCCAGACGCTGTCTGAATTTTGAGTGTGGATAACTGTATTCTCGCCAGAGATGAATACTCCCTGAAAAAAAGGCCAAATTTACAGCAAAAATTTCAATACACTGTCAATATTTTACAGAGAAAGACTACATTTTAAATGAATGTATCTGCTTTTAGCAGTTGCTAGCATATCAATGCTAACAAAGCTAACAGCCAAGTCTCAAACTAAAACGCATATCTGAGCTGTTTTAACTAAAAGCAACATGCACTGACATATCTTAAAATATTTCACTGCCGTTGTTTTGTCTCAAGATGTTTTTTTCTAAGGCACGTTTATAAAAGCTACTTAAATGCCCTTATTGAACTAAGGCCTAATCCTGGCTTAATCTAAGCCCTGTCTGAAACTAGCCTGGGTTTCCCCATACTGCCTTACCGCAGCGCGATTCAATTCACGCTGAAAGGCAGTCTGGATACCGTGGCCAGATTTTTCGCCTCATTTAGGGAACCAATCACAGAACGGGATCACAGAACGGGGAGGGAACAGCAAGACGATGACGACATATGTTGGCTATGAGCATTTGATACGAGAAAATGTACATGTGGTTCCCAGACCCAAGTCTCAACGAGAATTGGGTCTGGCGTTAGCCAGGCTAGTCTGAAACCGCAATGAAGTATCAAATATCATAAGATGGAAATGTGCGCTTTCATGATGAACTAAGATTAATCAAATAATCACAACACCATAGTAATTTTTTATCTGTATTTTAATAGGACAATTAATTAATTCTATTTATTCATAGACACTGCACCGGACTAAACAACTGATTTGTATTTTTTTCCATTGTTTTTCAATATGTCATATTTTAATGTCCATAACACAAGCTGTAACAAATTCCAAAGGACCATCGTCACCTGGTAATCATTTGAATGTACATTATATCACAAACAGGAAGTCTGTTTTAAAAGTCCCCTGTGGATCCTGAAAAAAAAAAGAAGAAAAAACCCACACATGTTCTCTGTGAGTCTGTGAGCACATGCACTCCGTCAATTCTGCCCTCCAAACAGGAAAAAAATAAACTCTTCAAACCTAAACAGATGGTCCAGCCTTTGTCATCGTCGATCCAGAAAGCAAAACTGTGAGACATCAAATTTTCTGTCCATGGAAATTAGGAGAAATTAAGAAACTGTAATAAATTTCACTACACCGAAGAACAAATTTACAGCACAGGTGCACTAGCAACACTCTCGTAGTTTTCATCTTTTTTTCTTTTCTTTTTTGTGTATTTTACAACTGAAATACATTTATAATATATAATCAACACCATTTGAGTTTTAAAAATATGCATTTGTGAGATTCTATTCCCCAAGTAACTCCTTTAATACAAAGCATATCTTTACAAAAGGAATCTTGTTGCATAAGTTACATGGTAAAGCAAGAATGGGTTCAGGCATTGAGCAGGAGGGCAGTGGTGTGTGTGTGTGTGTGTGTGTGTGTGTGTGTGTGTGTGTGTGTGTGTGTGTGTGTGTGTGTGTGTGTGTGTGTATTGAGCAAGGTGCATTAAGAGTCCCCAGCACAACAAATTGCATTGACATTGGTATAAAAATAATCAACATTATAGACTAATTTCTCGCTAACTCCAGACATTAAATGGCAGAGAAGAGATCATTCATATTTCAGGTGCACATTTTTTTTTAAATACTATAATTAATAATAATACATTTTGGATAAATCTCACAGACATATTTTTGCACAATTTTGAGCATTATTTTAATGACAATGAAGCACCTTACACCCCCAAATCTGTCATTACTGTAATGCAAAATATAATATAATTATTACTGTAATGATATAATTTACATTTTGAAGTATTTTTTACAATCATTATGAAGCATTTCACATTTGTTGTGGTACCTTCAAAAGTACTGTTACAGTAACAAATATCCTCGCTGAGAATGAGAAATACATGAGAAAGTGTGCTTAATTGTCATTAAAATGTTTTTATATTATTTTTTAAAACAATTTTATGCAAAATATAATTTATTTTCTTTTGATTTTGGAGTGAAACATACCTGAACATGATTTTGTGAGATTCACTCTGGGCGGGTTTGGGTGATCAGCCCTAAAACAGCGCAAAGAATCTGATTGGACGATTCTCAAAGTGTCATCACCCACAACTTATACAGAAATAATAGCAGAACTTGGTGAGGATGTTTGCTGATAAAAGTACATCACTTTAAAGGGAAGGCAAAGAAGGGAAGAAAAAGTTATAACGTTACCTGAAAGAAAAGAAAAAACGTTCTGGGCGGGCTATGCTCTGGTCAGGGCTGGCCCATTTTACATGTCCACGACAACATGCACAATAATTTTAACAAAGATAATAAATAAGCACGTTATTTTTTTTCACAGTTTACTCGCAAAATTTGGAGTATAAAACGGAATGGCTAGTATTTGAGCTCAAGTCCAAAAGCCTCCACTGTCAGTGTGAGAAAGTCAAATCTGTTGAAACACAAAAGGCGTTTCCCTTTTCGTTTAGCTTTGCTTTGTGCCCATTCTCAAAAAGAGAAGTATAACAAACATCCCATCAGCCCAGGCAAGGAGTGAACGCAACATGGGTGGGACAGACAGAGTGTGTGTGAGAGAGGATTTTCTCCGTTTATCACCTGTATCAACAGGCCAATCTCTCAGAGAGCAACAAAACAGCTGTTTTCACACACTCGTTGGGTTCGAGAGATCAATACTACATAACGAGGCAAATTATTGACAAGTAAAACGCACATTCTGACAGAGAGAGCCAAACCTTATTGCTCATGCCGAATTGGAAAAAGACAAAGACTTACGCAAATCATGCAAGAGATCGGTCTCGATCACACGCGCACAAAAGCATCCGACCGCACACCCTAGTAGAGCCCAGCTTTACTTTTTTTTAGTATCAAAAGTGTGTGTAAAGCTGTCTAAAAGCTTGAAAAATCCCGCCCCTGCTGGTACACTCCTTATTCGTCCCAAATATCTCGCAATTCCATCAAATTGAAGACAAAGACACACAATACTGAAAAATCATAGAAGTGGTAACAACCATAATGGTCATTGTTTTCCTCACATGACGTATGGGCCTAGACTGGTTGAGCTGATGGAGCTCACAGAGACTGAGAGCTCTGGACGGGAGCTGATTAAAAAAAAGGCCCAGCTACGGCCCATCCTGCTGCAATGCCTCCTCCGCTACACTAGGGGGCTCCATCAATCCTTTACGCTGCAGCGTCCACTCACCAAAAAAAGAAAAAGAAAGGATAGTGGTCATGGTCTATAACGCTGACACTCTGACGATGTTGCTTTGCAAGAAGTCGGGACAGTTGCCCAGGTCTCCACTCTCGGGAGTGGTCACGGGTGGGGTAGGCATGCTGATGACAGCGGCAGTGATGTAGGACTGATCTTCCGAGTTCAGGGGTACCGTCTCCTCGAACTTGGCATTGAGACTGGAGCGGCTGCATTGGAAGAGAGAGGAAGAGAGGGAGGGTGAGAATACAATCCAGCTGATGGGCAAATTCCCCCAGCTGTTGGAGGGAATCATGATAGCGTTCCCAGAGTTTCCTGGCATATGGGGAGTGTCACAACCGGAGCTTTACAGGATTCCAGCAGCGTGAATCACTATGGGAACAATTTCACATACCCAGATCCAAACAGAATCTGCATATTATACACTACATATTACTTATAATGCATGCTAAACCAATAAACTATACACTGCATTCGTGCACTAGATGCTATGCTTTACATACTGCATTTTACTTATACTAAATTATATGTAATATGCACAGCATTCTACATTCTTTGAACTAAAAACTTTGAACACTGCATACTAACCATTATACACATCACACTATGCATTACACATTGTATTCCAAATATTTGCATACTAAATACAGTGCACTAAATACTGCATATTATGCACATCCTATGCACTACATATTGCATACTATATACACTGCATAGTATGCACTATACATACATATTGCTCTATACACTGCAAATTATGCACGCTATACTTAATTTAACATTTGCATACTGATTGCTATTATATTGCACATTATGCATTACGCATTGAATTCTACACATTATACATTCTAAATATATCCGCCAATATGCATTCTGCATCCTATGTACTACATATCGCATACTTGTATTCTACAAATGTACACTTCACATTTAATGTATACTTCATTCGACATTCAACACTGCATACAATATAATGTGCACATAATTAAATGCACAACAGATTGCAAAATTATGGCTTTTTTTTTGTTATTGCTGATATTGATCAAATATTTTACTCGGCAAATTAACATAAACGATATAAATAAACAAACAATATGCACTAGAACTTCAAGAACTGCTCACCGGATGGCAAAATACAAATACACACCCGTCTAGATAAACCCACCATTTTCATAAAGTCAGTATTATAAACACTTCTAATGAAATAAGACACAGCTCAGACTATATAATATTCAGACCACGGCCAATATATCATCATATTCCTTCTTATGTGTGTAAGTGTGCATGAGTGCTGTGAGAGCACCTGTTGTTAACCGGTCTCTCTCTGATCTGGATGGTGCTGAGCTCCTGTATGCTGCCCCTGCGGCCGCCCACCATGTTGGAATTGGGGACGTTGAAGCTCTTGCGCTTGTTTCTGCGTGTGCAGCAGGAAGACAGACCGTGCGGTGACGAAGACATCGAGGAAGAACGCGACATGGACGCCTTCGCTAGAGAAACCTCCATACAGCTCGTCTCATAGGTTTGCTCATCCACAAACTCATGATTCTGAAAGAGAAAACCAAACAGGAAGTATTTATCACTTTAAGGATTGATTTTGGTATTTGATTATTATATTATTGTGGGTAATGATTATTAAACTATAGTATCAAAGATATGAGCAACTTTTAATCTCTAGTTGACTACATTTTTGAATAAGTAATACATTTGTGATGAGTAGTGCAATTACTCGTGACATTTTGCATGGCACCTAACTTTTTCTGCAGCAGTTTATTTCTGCTACAAAAGAAGTGATATCGCCATCTACAGGGCATTGAAGGTACAATATCTTGTGCGTTTTGCCCTTACTCACCCAAACTTGTCAACAAGGCTACTTTATGCGAATGCAAGTGCATTAGCCGGTAGTTGTGAATCGCAGGAGTTTCATAAATGAGATAAGGACATGACTGCAGTCGGTGATGAGGCCGAAACCAGCACGTCCAGTGCAAGTATGCTTTGACTCTTTCATTTTACTAAACATTATTTTATTTATCCGTTGTATTGAAGAACCTTTGTTATTCTTACGCCCTTTCCGAGAGCTTGAGCTTAACTGAGACTTGGGTGTTTTAAGAGGCTGTTGTGTCGACCTTGATTTATTGCTATTTTGATTTTAGAAAATAAATGTGTCATTGCTTTCCCCACAAATCAACTGTTTCATGTTTTTCACTGGCATATCTCTGAGGTGATGAGGACTAGTGCATCTTTGAGCATACATTCAGTATGATCAAAATACGTAAGTGCTGTTAAAATCAGATAATTTTACTCAAGTGGTTTTGTAATTGGTGAATTGTAACTTGTAATAGAGCCATTTTCACTGTAAGGTAGCCGTATTTCTATTTAAGTATGGTTTTCAGTTATTCTTTACACCTCTGGAAATATTTCATTAATATATATTAATGAAATAAATATTAATGGAATAATTAAATACAGAAGTTTTTCTGCGTGCATTTGTGCACAATTTGCTTTGTGTTTTTAGTGCTTTGTCTCAATTGAGTTCTCATTAGTAATTCTTGACAATAACTTAAAGAATAATGGTAAATCTCAAATCCCTTTGTCTCTAAAACAAATATTGCACAAGCATTTAATAATGTGAGCCAGTCAAAACAAAGATCAGAGGGTGTCCTTGAATCCAGATTTACTGTTTTGGCTGTTTCTCAAACAGTCCTGCATCCTCAGCAGGACACTGGAATTTTCCTTTCAAATGTCTCAAGTCTAGTGCCCTAGGAAAGCAAGAGTGGGTCACAGTATGTTCTCTAGACTGTCATGAGTCTAGCTGGCAGGGGACAGCAGTGGCTGTCATTTTCATGCCAGTGCCTGACTAATGATTTCGCTTGAGAGAAAAACTGCACTTACTTGTGGCAAACCCACAAGGGTGCAGACGAAGTCAGGCACTGGTTGTTAAAGGTTATGAAAATGAAACGTCTGTCCACTTTCACCCTCATTTTTTCCCTCTGCCAGAGCTCTCAAATCATGTTTTATTCAAATATGGTATACGAAGAGGCATCGTGCCACGTTTAATGTCAATTATGCCAAAAAGCTTTGCTTATCATGTCATAACCGATCACGTCAGCTAATAACAACTGTTTACAACGCTTTTTATTTAAACTTGGCCTTTTTAAGAAACACCTGGAAAATAGCACTTGTACTTGGGTAATAAGTTGTATTAAATATTTGTATGTACTTTACACAATACTTTAAGCATTTTTTTTTGTAACTCTACAGTGTCTGTTCTTGCACCTGGGATAATATGCCAAACTTCTCCTTTTGTGATCCTATGAGGAAAGAAAGTCATACAGGATTGAAACAATATGAAGTGGAATAAATGATAACAGTATTTTCATTTCCACTTTAAATACAGTCAATACAGACACCTGTCCAGTAGCTATTGAACCTTCTATAAGGTACTAAAAAAACAGCTGAGAAAGAATATAAAATTGTAGAAGAACCTCTTCTCACATTCTTACAGATGTGCTTAGTGTGCCTTTTAGGAGAACTGTGCATCAAAAAGATCAAATAATTGCAATTTGAATTTGAGAAAATCTTCCAGTTACTGTATGTGTAAAGGTTTCTCCATAGGTTTCTTACCGTGGTTTTCTCCAAGCAGTGCAGGAGATGGTGATGCTGAGTCTCAAAAGTGGGGTTGGTCTTACATACCAAAGCTTGGCCCGCCTGTTTTGATGCCTTTTGGAGAAACAGAAAACACTGTTTATCAACCTATCAGAGCAGAAAGAAGCTAAGAGAAAAGACTAGATCAATGACAGCAAGGCCTGAATTCTCACAATGATCCAGCAATGTTGAAACAATGCTGAGGAACGTTTAACCACTCCATTGTGACAATGGTAGGCGTTGGGTCACTGCCCCGTCCTGTTCTCTCAACATCACCACATTGACGGACAGCTCTAGGTTCAAAAACAGTGGACAACAGGAACAAGAGTATTCTGTGACTGTAAATGTCTATTGAATTTGTGTATAGATACACATTTTTTTGAAAAAATAAGCAGTGTTTAGAAAAGTGTCTGCTGTATTTGAACCATGACGGCCACCGTACCCAAATTTACTAAATCCTTAATGAATCACCATGACGCAGTGACCAGGCGACTAGAGCAGGGGTGTCCGATCCTGCTCCTGGTGGGCCAATGTCCTGCAGATTGTAGCTCCAACCTATCCCCAACACCAATCCAATTCTCAAGGCCACATCCGAAATCGTATTCCCTCTGAGTAGGTACTACTTTTGTAGCGTACATACTGTGCGATGTATGGTACTATGAATTTAATCCGGAATGTTGTCATTACATGTGTCCCTTTATAAATTCTCTCCTGTGGCATTATGGATAAAGTCATCATTAGATGCACATTTCAGAATCTCGCCGGAAGTAGTAGAACAAGAAACGCCGGAACTTTGCGACTACCGTTTTATGAAATACTGTGAACTCGGACATACTGTTTTTCGCCTACTATATAGTAGGGACGTATGTAATGTAAAAATAAGTAAGGATGCAGCCAAATTAGCTGGTTTAGGTGTGTTTAATTAGTATTAGAGCTAAGTTGTGCAGGATAGTGGTCCTTCAGGAGCAGGACTGGACACCCCTGGACAAGGGCGCTGCTCTTCGAGAACCTGCATATTATCAGCAGGCACTCGATCGATACGCCTCATGGTCTCTGCCTCACATTAAACCCCGCCTCCCGTATAGATGCTGGCCAATCAATGACATGCAACTCAGACAGTTTCATTCCTACATGTGATGAGTTCTGATGATGTCATGAAGAGAGAGAGAGAGTGAGAGCGAGCGAGCAAAAACCAGTCCGGAGAGAAATAGTTATCGAAAAAAGCAGTTAAAACAAGTAGACACAAAAAGTAATAAAGAGATAAAGTAGATGGAGAAAAGGGTTGCAGTAAAAAACAGGGGGCCCCGTTGGAACTGGAGCGGATGGGAGTGGCCCCCGCAAGGCCAAGCCGCATGCACCGCACTGCCATCGGAAAAGAGGACACACGATTATTGATGGTCTCATGACCAGCCACCAGTAAGAGGTGCCGGCGTACCCGGTCTAGGCGTTAGAAAGAGCGAAAGAGAGTGAGAAAGATAGAAAGTTAGAGGAACACCACGGAAGCGTTGATGGGGACAGCCCTGCTGGACCCCGGGCCCCCTGGCGGAGAGGTGAACGGCCAGGGGGAAGAGGGGTCCACATGCACCAGCACCATCATGTCACGTTTCATTAAGAGAGACCCCGGCGAATTGCTTTCCACCGTTACCTCCTCCTCTGCGTCCACCAGCATTCCATTGCGTTTGTACTGCAAATAAGCGTTAGCACCACCGCTCTTCGCTGCATGAATTCTAGCAAGCCTGGTTTTCTGTTCAGGTGGACAAACACACGTGCGTTTAGCCTAACACGTCCTCCTCTCGGGATCAATGTGGCTGTGAATGTGACTGGAGGTTTGCATGCTCATGTCCGACATGAAGAATGGCAATGTGTCATATGTTCTCCGTTGAAAGTACTTTGATAAAATACAAATTGTAACAATACCAGTCTTTCTGCAATGTGGCTAGATGTACATAGCAAGAAGCGAATATTTTGACACCATATATAAAATAAATGTAATTATTAAATATAAAAATACTTAATAATCCTATAAATTAAATCAATATATACAAATACAGTCATATAAAAAGAATAATTATATATAAATTGTTTAAAAGTTTGGCATCGGTAAGATTTATTTGAAAGAAATTAATACTTTTATTCAGCAAGGATGCATTCAATTGATCAAAAGTGACAGTAAAGACATTTATAATGTTACAAAAGATTTCTAATTCAAATCAATATTTTGAGCTTTTCATTCATCAAAGAATCCTAAAATAAATGTATCATGGTTTCCACAGAAATATTAAGTATTAACTGATCAACTGATAATATTTAGAAATGCACAAAATCAGCAGAACATCTGCAGAAATTGAGCTTTGCCAACACAGAAATAAATACCATTTTGAAATATATTAAAATAGAAAACAGTTATTTTAAACTGAAATAATATTTCACAATATTACAGTTTATACTGTACTTTTGATCAAATAAATTCAACCTTGGTGAGCTTAAAAATCTTACCGTCCCCAAACATTTCAACAGTAGTGTGTGTGTATAGATAGATAGATAGATAGATAGATAGATAGATAGATAGATAGATAGATAGATAGATAGATAGATAGATAGATAGATAGATAGATAGATAGATAGATAGATAGATAGATAGATAGATAGATAGACTCTAAAAACTGTTGGGTTGTTTAACCCAGCTTATGGTCAAATATGGACAAATCCAGCCTTTGGGTTCGATTTTTACATTACATTTTTAACCCAACGTTTGGGTTTGTCAATATTTGACCCAAAGTTGGGTTAAAACAACCCAGCATTTTTTAGAGTGTATATATATATAGATAGAGAATAATTAAGAATTATATTTATAAAATTGTCAAACTACATATTTCAAAAAATTTCCTTCGAGGAATTTCAGTCTTTTCAGGCTTTTTTCTTTATATCTCCAGATAGATTGCCAGAACAAAAACCTGCAATTTGTGTCAAAATATTAGACTGCAACAAATCTTTAATTCTTTAAAGTATTAACATCTTAAAAAGGAAGTTTATTTTTGTTTAAGTTTCAGTATTGTAAAAGTATAAGGCTATTGGTATATCGACTACTGAAATGTTGGTATTGTTACAAACTTGACTTCTTGTCTGTTTTCCCCTCCTTCTATTCTCGTTCTCAGTTCCTAGTTAACTGGATAAACAGACTGTTGTTCTTGGGTGGACTGCTTGTACTGTTTATCCATGCGCAGAGGGGCAGTGGGATATCTGAACTGTTTGTGGCTGGAGAAGAACAGCTAAATTAAGAGAAGACACTCATCTAATGAGACATGATGTGATATCACTTCGTCTGTATTCTGATCACCCCCAAAGGAGAGCAGGAGACAGAACACAGCATCTGTTCCATGCCTGGTCTCATTGGCCAAGTACACACTGCAGCTAAATACAGTTGTGACTCCTCTTGTGTCATTTAGAAGTTTGATGATGACCAAATAATTGTGCGTATTATGTACACAACTCATTTAAATGGCATGAACAATAGAATTTGGTTTACTAAATGCTGACAGACGTTGCTAAAGAAAAGGTTTAAACCACTATGTCAATCATTGCATTTCAGAAGAGACTTCTGTTTTCCGTACGCACATGAAATGATGATTTACGGTAGGAATAATCACAAAAAGTAATGACAGATCAAAAGGCTTGCGCCATAATAAATTCAAACGTCTGGCTAATGCATCGACTATAAATGTAGTGCGTGTGCGCGGACAGCTTCGTTGATTATAATGGCAGTCGCTGTGCAGATGGGCTGTAAAACTTGCATTTAAATTTAATTGCAAAAGTAATCAGATTAATTGAGGTTTGGGAATTAATTGAATCGTTTCTTTTTAAATAATCCTGAAGCGTCAGGATGCAAATTCCCTCATCACGGATTGGTGCACATCTACATTCCACTTGCTGCCACAGCTAAAGTTTGGGTTACACTTTATTTTGAGGTGACGTAGTTACATTGAATTTACTCAAATAAGCACTGAGTAACTACATGTACTATAGAGTCATGGTCAGGGTTAGGGTTTGGTTTAGGGTTAGTTAATTATGTATAATTTACTGTTACTACTATAGTAAGCACACGCAGTAACTATGTCACCTTAAAATAAAGTGTTACTAAATTTTGAGATAACAGCAAACTAAAAATTATTTTCTCCACTGGATTCCCAGGCATAGCAAAATTTGAGTATTTAGGAGATTAACTTGTATGGAAGCTTGTTTCTGCCATGAAATATAAAAAAACAATATGAAAAAGGTAATGTAGCTTTTTATCTCGCATTTCAACTTTATAATTCACAATTGCGAGTTCATATATCACAATTCTGAGAAAAGGTCAGAATTGAGAGATATAAACTCGCAATTCTGACTTTTTTCTCACAATTTGCGATTCTTTTAGCTCACAATTCTGACATTTTTTTATTGCGAGTTTACGTATATATCACAGACTTTATAACTCACAGTTGTGAGTTTATATCTAACAATTCTGAGAGAAAATGTCCAGAATTTAAAGATTTAACTCACAGTTCTGACTGTATTTCTAGCAGTTTTGAGTTTATAACCTGCAATTTTGAGCTTTTTCCATCACAGAAAAAACTAAAAAAGTTTATATATCGCAGAACTGCAGGGGGAAAAAAATCTGAATAGTGAGATAAAATGTAGCGATGACTTTTTAAATATTTAACTCAACGTTGGAAAAAAGCTTCCATACGCTTGAGCTTTTAAACTTTGCAGTGTGTATGTGGCCGTTCTCTCTTTTGTCCTATTCTCTCATCATTTCTTTATATCTCCCATTCTCAAAGTTTCTCTCTGCTTGTCTGTCTTGTTTCTGTGTGTTTGTGTTTCTGTCTGCTGTGTTGAAGTACGGGATGAGATCTGGCCATGCACTAGAAATGATGGTTCCACAGAGACCTGCAGTTAACATACCACAGAGACACACACACCACTCAGCGTGCAGACATCTGGGTCACAAGAACATTGTGCCCAAATTGTATTAAATACTATCCCAGAGTCATTTATGTGTTTGTGTGTTCTTGGTCCTGTCAGGGACTAATCTCTTTGCCACAGACCAGCTTGTATTTCAAGAGAACATCTACATTTGAGCCCAGCTCCGTTTAGCGCTGTGAGGTCAGAGGTCGTGGACCGTGCTGGTGTTGGGTACCTTTTGGGCACGCCGCTTCTCTGCACGTTGACTCTGATGGTAGATCCGACTGAAATTGGAGACAATGACAGGAACGGGAAGAGCGATCACCAACACGCCACTCAAAGAACAAATAGAGCCAAAGATCTTCCCCATGATCGTCTTAGGAACCATGTCTCCATATCTGTAATACAGAAAAGGAGAGAGTCACAACATAGATATGGGTCAGTGGCAACAGTACAGTGAAAAAATATGATGATAAAAAGCAGAAATCTTTAGAAAAAAAAATCTAGTTTAAAGAAATTCAGAATACAAAAATAAGATGCATATTTTATCTCTCTAAAAATGTCAAGGAGTGTAACCATCAAGTAAATAGTATTAATATATTTTCTTTACACTAGCCTTGCGTGCACACAATTTATATTAAAAGTTATTTAAATGTTATATGTATAAATACACACACACACACACACACACACACACACACACACACACACACACACACACACACACACACACACACACACACACACACACACACACACACACACACACACACACACACACACACACACACACACACACACACACACACACACGGTCATGATGGTCTACATGGGTTTAATCTGTGATATTTCCCATTTTATGTTTTTATGCAAAAAAACATTTAAAAATGTTTTAAAAAATATTTTTTACAAAAACAAATTTGCCAACGTATTTTTCTTCAAGAATTTCAGCCTTTTCAATGGGACTTTGTCCTGTATTACAATCTCAATAAGAGCCCCTACACATTTTTTTTTACTTCAAATCCCACAAAAACTATCCAAATTAATTTTAATTAAAAATGTTCATCATAAAATAGGTGTATTCAATTCATGTTTTTCTGAATAGCTCCATAGATCCATGCAAAACATAATCCACTTTAGATAAAAGCGTAAGCTAAATGACTTCCATCACGTCATTGACCTCGAAACCGCAGAAATATTTTAGACCTTCACAAGCTGGTTTTTAATTCTTGCTTTATTTCCACCAGCTCAGGTGATTTCATCTGGTAAAAAATAAACAGATGACAGCTAGGGGGCACTAGAGAACCATACAGCATGGGGCAAATATTTTTTTTCTATATTTGACCACAGGCCTTTTTCCTCATAAAGCCTTAATATCCTCAAACTTTTAACTTGATGTTAAAAAAAGACTGTTTGCATGTGGTGGGAAGAGCTGCATGTGTGTGTGGGCTGGGTTTCATGCTATGAGATCAAGTTCTCTGCCCTACTTTCCAACTCTCAATTTAAAATTACAATAATAAAATAATAACCATTACAGAGATCCAAAATGCTCATATTCCACACAATGTCGTCCTAAAATACCATTCATGTGAACATGCTGTCTTGAGAACACACAGTACTGGCACGATTTAATTCTTGTTCAAACAAAACACACACACACACCCCTTCTGTTGTACCACCTCCTCTTCGTCTTTTTAAAGCAGGCCAACGCATGACAAACCAACTCCGTCACTGGCATTCAGGAGACGATCTGCCATTAGTCAACAGAATGACGGTTCATCTCATCATTATCCAAGCTGTCATTCCAGCAGCGACACTTCAAGATTTTGACGGTGATTGCACTTGTACAAAAAGTCTCATTATATTACCATGTTTTTGGACATGTACCATGGTAAAGCCATAGTATTCTTTGATTTCGGCACCATAGGCCTATATGCCTTCTATACTTTTTCATCACAATTATTTTGCTATGACCACTGAAGTGATTTACAATATGTTTCAGGGGCCAAGACCTCCATCTTCCATTCGTTCAAAAATCAGGATCACCCAAAAATAAATTTACTAACTCTCATTTCGTTTTAAACCTGTATGATTGTTGGCTGCATTTGAGATAAAACTTGCAGTAATGTGGCATTTAGGAGAGACAAAATTGCCAGTTACAAAGTAATATTGTAAAATATAGAGAAAAATGCATCTTTTACAAAATGAGATCCAAGAAAGTCAAAATTGTGAGATATGAGGGTTCTTTGTGAGAGATAATCTCAATTGGGTAGTTACAATTCTAAAAAATAAAGTTGCATTTTCGAGAAATATATGATATAAATTTGCAATTACGAGAAATAGTCACATTTGCAAGAAAGCTGCAATTATGAGAAACGATTACAAAATTGAGACTTACATGTACATTGATAGAGATTAAAGCACAGTTATGAGTAATAAATTCACAATTGTGAAAGATAAAGTCGCAGTTATGAGAATTGCAATTTTGATATTTGATATACATATAGGTCTTTAGAAGGCAAACCCTGACTTGTTTACCCATCACAGATCTGTATTACTGTACTTTCAACACTGAAAGTCAATGGGGTCCAAAAAACCCCTATTGGACCCCATACAGACTTTTCTGGACAAAACAGTTGAAACAAACAAATTCTTTAAAAAAACCCTGTCACTTTAAGATGAAAATGCATGTATTGAATAAACATCATGGCAATGTACATGTGCTTCAAGGGTCCATATAGTCTTTTTGAAACAAAAAGGAGCTTTTTCCGGTACTCAAGGACATATGCTATGATTTAAAAGAATTAAAAAGATAAATAAATAAATTAGCATTGTGAGATACTAAAAGCAGAGCATAGCACGCCGTAACAGTGCTGAGAGGCTTCCGTGCTCTAAGTGAAGGATCTAATTGAATTACGGCGAAGAGAATATGAGCTCAAGGGGCCCGATGCGACAAAGCCTCCAAAGACTGAGCCATAATTACGGACGGCACAGAGTCGACTTCTCCAATTAAACGCATGTAATTAAATATGCCAGCGAGAGAGAAAGAGAGAAAGACAAGACACGCAAAGAGTTAAGAGGCTCTCGTTTCTGCTCTGTACCGTGGCCGACATTATCAACGACACTGACCCAGTCATTCAGAGCCCTGAAAAATATCCATATTAATGGTCGCATGAGCTATAGCGGTATTCATGACTGATCAATAGAGAGCTTTGTGATCCCCTGCACCGACAGACAATAGACCTATTATAAGGGACCAATAAAGTCCCTTGTAGCCAATTACCCTCATAATTAGATTTGTGTACATGATGAATATGTCGGCCACTAGCTGCTAATCCAAATCCGCACACTAAGCTGTTATTTGCAAAGTGTGTGTGTGTCTCATTTTGATTCTCCACGGCCAGCATGAACGTAATAAAAGATGTTGACCTTGCACTGTGTCAGTTAGGTGTATTTTGTGTGTGTGTGTGTGTGTGTGTAGTGAACTAGAGGGGACGGCAAGGGCTCTAATTTGCTCTCTGTGTTTGTCATTTCCTTGCTGCTCACTGTCCAGTACTGTTACGTATGACAGCATCCCAATTAACCCAGCCGACCTGTTCTGGCCACTCAGAAAACTGAGAAAATGATTCTAGTTTAGAACAGCACACACACTTCACTGCAGCAGAAAACAAATAAAGGCAATCACAAAAACACGTATGCATACATCTTGCTTAATGTTATTGGTATACACAAGTCAGAAGTTAATCTTCTAGAGATCTTAGAGACTTTATTCCCCGGTTTCACAGGACAAGGCTTAAAATAGTCCCAGACTAAAATGCATGTTTTAGCTGTTTTAATCGAAAGCAACTTGTACTGATATATCTTAAAATATGTCAGTGCCATTGTTTTGTCTCAATATGCACACCAGTAATGTTTCTTTCTAAGGCACGCTTATAAAAGTTACTTAAATGCCCTAATTGAACTAAGGCCTAATCCTAATCTAAGCCCTGTCTGTGAAACCGGGAAACTGTGATTTATTTCTCGTAATTATGACTTTACCTCTCACAATGTAACTTCATATCTCACAACTTTGATTCTCGTAACTGCGACTTTAATCGTAAATGTGTCTATTTCTTGTAATTTAAAAATTCATATCACATAAATGCAACAATGTCTTGTAAAGATAACTTTATTTCTTAGAACTGTGACTTTTCTCTTACAATTGCGACTATCTCTCAAAAAGTAACATTATATCTCACAGTTGCAACTCTGTTTCTTGTGATTGCGACTCTCGTAAATACGTCATTTTCGTAATAGAAACTTTAAAGGGATAGTTCACTCCAAAATGAAAATTCTATCAGTAATTACCCTCATGTTGTTCCAACCCCGTCAGACTTTCGTTCATCTTCGGAACACAAATTAAGATATTTTTGATTGGATAGTTGGATCACTCCTCCATAGGCTTCTAAGGGATTGAAACTTGCCATCCCCGAAAAGTCATTAAAGACATCGTTAAAATAGTCCAAGTGACTACAGTGCTCAATCTAAAGTTTATCAAGCGACGAGAATACTTTTTGAGCGCATAAAAACAAACAATTTTTACAAGTATTCATTTCCTTCTCTGTCGGCCTTGAGATTTCGCGTAGTGTAATGGCGTACTGCTTCTGTGTTATACGTCACACGTAGGCTCACTATTCGCTGGTCATGTGTGTGATGTGTGTGACGTTCAACCAGAAGCAATACGGTATTACACTACGTGAAATCTCGAGGCCAAAAGAGAATGAAATGAATACTTGAATAAAGTGACGCTCTCACAGAAAACTCTCGGACTAAATCTAAAATATATTAAACTATGTTCCGAAGATAAACGGAGGTCGTACGGGCTTGGAACGACATGAAGGTGCGTCATTAATGATATAATTTTCATTTTTGGGTGAACTAACCCTTTAAGGATATCCCCAAAGCAAGGTTTTGTCCATTTTCTGAGGACAGTTTTGTCCTCAAACTATAGCTAATTAAACTCACACAGCTTCTGCAAGAAACTTCGAGAGCACCTTGATGGACACAGAGCAATTACGATCCAATCAGCCGGCAGAGAAAACAGCTCATCAAAGACACCCACAGTCTCAAAGTTAACCCAAACACAGTCCTGCAGATTACAGGGGGTGGACGAAATCCAATGAGAGAGACAGAGAGACAGAAAGACTCCTGACATGACTAAAAAAGCAGTAAAACCCGCTATTTTTCCCACACTTTATGAGTCCATATCTTCGCTCTGCGGCTCCAGCGTTATGTGAAATGAGAGAAGGGTGGATGGACATAAAGAGACAGTGAGATTAAAAAACGCAGAGCTCACTGACTTAATAACTCTTGCTTCATGAAGCTCTGGACTGATTGGAGATGAAATATGCTTATCAAGTCTAACAAATTCAGCACTCATTAGAATATTAAGAGCCTGAGTTAATGACTAGAGCGTTCCATTTAACTAAGCCCGTCTGGGCTTCTAACTCTTATTCACAGTCACACGTGAGGGAAATGTCACTCTCTTTGTTTTATTGTCCTGTAATGTGCATACTGCATGTGACTGTTTTTAAAGCACAGTATAATCGTATTCACACAGTATTTGCATACTGACATTATGCAAATATAATTTGTAAGAGTGCTGAAAGTAATCTAAACAAATGTTCACAGCATTTGCTAAGGTGTTCGTAACGGCTGAAACAACAATGTTTATTTTGGCCCATTTTGTCTGCTATGAGAAAACCGCTTTGCTTGAAAAATAATAGCATGCGCTGTCCATGAACAATTCACTGTCATGATGCTAAGGAGCAGTGCTGGGTAGATTACTTACAAACTTTACTGATTCAAAATTAGTTACATAACAAAAAAATTAGTTAGTAACCTAATGCATTACATTACACATGGTAATATTTTCGGACTACTTTTTGATCACTTTTAGATTACTTTTGACCTAATTCGTTTATCACATTGATTTGAATAGGACAATCTTGTACCAAGAATCAACTCATTTTTAAAGTCAGTGTAATGTAGTTTAAGTTGAAATTACTTAAACATCCAAGTTAATTGTACTTAATTTAAGGCAGCAATTTTTTACTGTGTAATAATTCTATGATATTCTAATCAAGGGGATTTTTTCACCTGTTTTATCGACCAACAGGCAGAAATCATTAGTCTGATCATTTGGAAAAATAAAGGGATAGTTCACCCCCCCAAAAAAAATCAGTAATTACTCACCCTCATGTTGTTCCAACCCCGTAAGACCTTCGTTCATCTTCGGAACACAAATTAAGATATTTTTGATTAAATCTGAGAGCTGGATCACTCCACCATAGGCTTCTAAGGGATTGAAACTTGCCAGCCCCGAAAAGTTATTATAGAAATCGTTAAAATAGTCCAAGTGACTACAGTGGCTCAGTCTCAAGTTTATAAAGCGACGAGAAAACTTTTTGTGCTATATAAATTGTGTTCCGAAGATGAACGAAGGTCTTACGGGGTTGGAACAACATGAGGGTGAGTAATTACTGACAGAATTTTCATTTTTGGGTGAACTAACCCTTTAACAGCAAAGCTGACTTCATCATGCCATATTATTGGAGGAATCATTCATGCCTGTATCACAAACATTGGGTAACAAGTTATGCCCGTAAATGTTACACTATGGGCAAGTTTGTGGAAAAATATAAGCATTAAGAAAAAAAAGACCTAATTACATGAGATTACATTTTTGGTGGACAGATGCTGAGATTTGTCCCACCTTAGTCCAACTCAAGAAGGACCAACACTGTTCCACAACTTATCTAAGCGAAGGAAGCAAAACAAGCGGGATGTGTATGTCATGCACAAGCAGCACTACTGAGTTCTAATTCTCCTCTCCTTCGCCTGGGCACAGCACTGTAGGTGAAATCTCACAACTGAGGGTTTCATGAAAGGCTTTTGTGAATGCTTTATGGTGAGGCAGTTGGAAGCTTCACATGAGACTCCCTCCCTCCCTCATCAATAATTCTGTCTATGCTTTCTTATCCCTCCCATGAATGCTCAACAATCTGTTTTATCCCATCTTACCTTCCTACATCTTTTCACTCTCTCTGCTCCATCACATTCGTGGACAGACACTCATTCAGACTCATATCAGAGATGTCCCCTGTTTGAGCATGGCTAGAGGTGAGACAGACACATAGAGTTTATCGCATCAACCAATGCTTTTTTCTCCCGAGCTCTTAGCACAAGCAGGTAAAAAGTCCTTGACCTGATAATGAAAGATGATCTCCTGGCTTTCAAACGCAACTTCTCGTAGATGCATAAAAGTGAGGGAGAGGGAGAGAGAGAAGATAAGGGTCTTTTATCTTTTCTTATAAACCCACAGATTGGTCTCTTGCTCCACTTACTCACAGCAGATCAATCAGAGATAAAGCTCTGAGCTCACTTTTGTGTCCAAAGAAAAAAAATACTCTCCCTGCACAATGGGCGTGAAGCTCAAGGTGTTCAATTTCCAGAGAAGATCACACTTAATGATCATTATATGGACAGATCAGCCATTTTTACAAAGCTGGGCGCTGCGGTTGGTGATGCCGTATGTGTCACGGCTCGGGGAACAGCGTGTGAAAAGAGATGAGATATGGAAAAGGAACAGCGCGAGGTCATTGCTGATGGAAAAAATGAGGAACGGGGGGGTAAGTTGGGATGCGCTGACATCGAAATAGAGGAAGGTGAATGAGCTTTTATGGGCAAACATGATACAGTCATAACACAATCAATTAGAGCAATCTCATTTCCCTTCTGCGTCCAGCTTAGAGTGAATAATCGATAACGGAGAAGAGAGGTCGAGATGCTAATGTATGCTAAGAGGCTAAACAACACTAAAATCTTCTCTGCCAAAACTCTAGGAAACGGCTTATTAGTTTTAGGACAGATACATATCTGTTAAGCAGATACATATCAAGCATGTGATCCTTTGTTTTATCATACTTCATGATCGATCTACAAAAGCAGCTCAAGCTAACTTTAACTAAATAGCATAGCATTTTTTTACTTTAAACTGTTGCGCACCATGACCTGTAAGTTGACCTGAAAGAGAAAATGGATAACAGCATTTTATAATGCCTGTTTCTGCAATGCGCACTTGTATTGCATTAAAATTAGCGTTTTTATGGATGACAGTCCACAATGACATTACTTGACCTGAAAGACAATTGTAATGTGTATGATATCATTTGTTAGGTGCGTATGGGTTTAAACAAGCTTTAACTATAATTTGCATGGCAAACTTACTTAAATTGCATTAAATAATTGTATTTTCAACACATTTTGAAATGCCACAATGCACAAATAGACCTTTGTTTAAGCAAGTTTTGGGCCTTCATTCATTATACATTGCTAGATTCCATTCTCAGTTCTCTTTTGCAGCAAAAAAAAAAAAAACCCGAACAAAACAAAAAACATGACCTATTATAATAATTGCACCATTTCCAGCAATAATTGAAGCTCTGGAAGTTTGTTTTATGTGATTTAGTTGTTTCCTAAAGAGATTTTAATGTGTTTACGTAATTATTTTCTGCTTTCGGTCCAACAGGACTTATGTCATGACTAAGTGCTAATCAGCATAATTATGATCACATAACTGCTATTATGTGTGGCTGTTAATGACCCACCTGGTCGAACTGAGGGAGCCTCCCCTGCCTCTCGCTGTAGACAGAGGAAAGGGAAAAAAACCTTCAGCCTTTTTTCACCGTATAACTTGCATATGCAACAGATGCTCCACATGGAATCTACTTCGGCAGAACTAAAACTCAAGGACAAATCCTTCACAGATTTTGGCAGAATGCAAATAACCCTCGTTCACAAATCCACTTTGTATGTTTGTTTTTTTCTCATTTGAATTGCTAATGTTGTTGAAATAGAAAGTAAAATGCTAACATATGCAGCTAAATTGATTTTGTTTAGAGCTACCAAGAGGTTAATAAATGCTAATATGCACACTACTTCAGAAACATGGAAGAACAGGATGCAAAGCAAACAAAATGGGTGTGATTAGTGTGTCAGAACACTCAGCGTGTCTCAAAGTTCAAAAGAAATGGCTGGGGCTGAGATTTGGATGAGCAAATAAAGCCATTGCTAGCACCAACACTAATGATCAGAGACCATCATCTGAAGATGAGACGACATTAGTGTAACTAAGTTCATGCAGCAGGTGCTTGTGTGTGGTCGTGTGTGAGCAGAAGAGTGCATTAACACATGTCCACCGACATGCCGTAATTAATGTTATATTGCACTACAGTTATGCTTCTTTGAAACATTTATGATGATGATACACATTTGACTCAGAGGTCATCTTTTCATCTGCCTCTTGAACATGTGATTTTGTATGTATAATCCATCATATAATATATCCGTATACTTTAACCTTCAAACTGTCATAACAGGGCAGCTATGGAAAGGCACCGCTGAATGTGAGAAATAGCTTCATTCTTTCATTCCTCTATTTCCGAGGGAAGCTATTTGAGCATATGGCAAGCGAGCGAGGTCAAATCAATGAGCTGTCCCTGACATTATCACAAAGGAAAACTCTGTATCAAATGTCAAAGGGCAATGTGCAATAGTGTGTAGGAGAAAGAAAGCAGGTATGAGGGCAGAACGTGAATAGATATAACATCATTGAGGCAGTAGCAGAGGTCACAGTGTGGCGCGGATGTCAAGCGGCATTATGCTGCAATAATGTTTCGGAAATTGTCCACGGAACATTGAGGGAATGTGTCCGACACAGGTTCCAGCAGTGAGGGTGAATATGCTTCAATCTGTGATAACTGACCTTCTCAAGGCAGAACATCTGTAGCTGTCTGTCAACCTGACACACCAATACACACATAAACATGGACAACCGCTGTACTTACAGTGCTGAGAACTTATGTCCAGGTTTTGTTTCACGTTTTATGAAGTTCCCATTATTCCCGATGTTTCTCATTACTGCATACAGAGTCGGCCCGTCCTATAGATGATATGGTGGCTCCAACGAGCCTCAGGGTCCCTGCAAGCAGGTCTATACTAGAGGAGCAGATCATAACTGCCAACGCAAGGACGCTTCTCACCCCTTCATATTGTAAACCATACAATCATGACAAGGACATGTCTTTGAGAGTTTTCGTGAGATTCGCCCATTATGCACAAACATATAGAAGCAGATGT